>JAJKFL010000237.1:897398-1207464 GCA_021186555.1 Reticulitermes speratus | reverse complement strand
ATAAAGATATACCAACAACTGTCAGTTACATAAAGATATACCAACAACTGTCAGTTACATTAAGATATACCAACAACTGTCAGTTACATAAAGATATACCAACAACTGTCAGTTACATAAAGATATAGCAACAACTGTCAGTTACATAAACATATACCAACAACTGTCAGTTACATAAAGATATACCAACAACTGTCAGTTACATAAAGATATAGCAACAACTGTCAGTTACATAAACATATACCAACAACTGTCAGTTACATAAAGATATACCAACAACTGTCAGTTACATAAAGATATAGCAACAACTGTCAGTTACATAAACATATACCAACAACTGTCAGTTACATAAAGATATACCAACAACTGTCAGTTACATAAAGATATAGCAACAACTGTCAGTTACATAAAGATATACCAACAACTGTCAGTTACATAAAGATATACCAACAACTGTCAGTTACATAAAGATATACCAACAACTGTCAGTTACATAAAGATATACCAACAACTGTCAGTTACATAAAGATATACCAACAACTGTCAGTTACATAAAGATATACCAAGAACTGTCAGTTACATAAAGATATACCAACAACTGTCAGTTACATAAAGATATACCAACAACTGGCAGTTACATAAAGATATACCAACAACTGTCAGTTACATAAAGATATACCAACAACTGTCAGTTACATAAAGATATACCAACTGTCAGTTACATAAAGATATACCAACTGTCAGTTACATAAAGATATACCAACAACTGTCAGTTACATAAAGATATACCAACAACTGTCAGTTACATAAAGATATACCAACAACTGTCAGTTACATAAAGATATACCAACAACTGTCAGTTACATAAAGATATACCAACAACTGTCAGTTACATAAAGATATACCAACAACTGTCAGTTACATAAAGATATACCAACAACTGTCAGTTACATAAACATATACCAACAACTGTCAGTTACATAAAGATATACCAACAACTGTCAATTACATAAAGATATACCAACAACTGTCAGTTACATAAAGATATACCAACAACTGTCAGTTACATAAAGATATCATACAAATGTCAGTTACATAAAGATGTACCAACAACTGTCAGTTACGTAAAGATATACCAATAACTGTCAGTTACATTAAGATATACCAACAACTGTCAGTTACATAAAGATATACCAACAACTGTCAGTTACATAAAGATATACCAACAACTGTTAGTTACATAAAGATATACCACAGCAGCCATGTCTGATAATAGTGACATAAATTCTATGTAATGCCGGGGAAAGCATGCGTGGCGTTAAACCTCCACTCACACATTTGCTGCCATGCCGTCGTGCTGAATTAAGCACAACAACAACTCTGCCTATTGTGCCCATTCGGTTCAAATAAAAGCACGTAAGGCCGTATATGTTCACTGGATAGGACGTCCTTCATAGCCATTTTAATATTATCCACTAATTTAAGCTTGTTTAATTAGAGTAAATTTTCACAAAAAATTGCCACTAAAGTCCTTTTTCGCTTCTTGTTCCTATCCTAGCTACATGTTCAGCCCATCGCAGTGGTTCTAGAAATTTCTAGTAACGTGGCCCCCTTAGGAGACATCACTAATTCTGTGGACCCGCTGTACAGAAATTTCTCAATTCGTGGACCCCTTAGGCACAAATCTTGGTAACATCTAAAGTTTGATTATTTAAATAAAGGAAGATACTAAAATGTATAAAGATCTTTATTATATGAATGTAAAATCTTGTTACAAAAACAGTGATTTAACTTACAGTATGTTGGTAAAACTGAGATTAGGAAAGAACTTCATATTCTACAGACCAAAATCTACTCAACCAAACGACTCACGGACCGCTGGTATAGAAACATTGCGTTATAATGTTCTTACAGATAAACAGATTTTGGGGAATATTAAAATCATTCAGTAAAATGCTCTCTCTTTCTAACTCACAACGGTAAGGTAACAACAACGTGACCAGCACCCTGGCCAGGACTCGGAGTTCCATAGATTTCGGCGGACCGCACTTTGAAATCAGTGACCTAAAGAGATATGTTTGATTGAACGTCAGGTGTGCTCTGTGCGAGTGTTTTGATTGAACGTCAGAGGTGTTCTGTGCGACTGTTTTGATTGAACGTCAGAGGTGTTCTGTGCGAGTGTTTTGATTGATCGTCAGAGGTGTTCTGTGCGACTGTTTTGATTGAACGTCAGAGGTGTTCTGTGCGACTGTTTTGATTGAACGTCAGAGGTGTTCTGTGCGAGTGTTTTGATTGAACGTCAGAGGTGTTCTGTGCGACTGTTTTGATTGAACGTCAGAGGTGTTCTGTGCGAGTGTTTTGATTGAACGTCAGAGGTGTTCTGTGCGACTGTTTTGAAAGGGAAAGAGAGGAATGCAATCCGGAACGGTGGTGTATAATGGGTCCTTGTTTACGCCACAAATACATATACGCTCATGGAGGTATAACTCCACATGCTCTTAACGTCGACACTAGACGGAGGTCATTCTACAAAGAATTCAGCGAGATATTATCATAAATGTACATAGGTCTTCATGTAAAGTAACGTTATTGTTGTCAGAATTTAATGAAATTTAAATTTTCTCGACAAATGTTTGAAAAAGTACTCAAATATGAACTTTTATGAAAGTATATGCAGTGGGAGCCGAGTAGCTCCACGCGGACGGACGGACAGACTTGACAGAGCTAATTGCCGCTTTTCGCAATTTGGTGAACACGCCTAAATTAAGAGTAGTGTAACACTGGTAACAGATAGAGACTGGGGCAATGTAAGTTAATGTACTGGAGAAACTGGGTATTATATGTAGGGCAGATCAAGGTGAATAGTGCAACAATGTGCTGTCTAAAATAACTGCGTAGACCCCCTATAAAGCCCAGTGGTTACTATGTGTACCACCAGGTTTGACATTCAACAATTCTACGTTCTGCCCACACAGTGTATTTATGTGTTTTGTGTGGATCTCAGAACAAACGAGGTTTCTCTCCCAGTACTTCAGTTTCCCCTGTCAGTATCATTCCACCAATGCTCCACACTCATTCATCCATCTACCACCAACGTTGTATAATGTTTCTCTCCCAGTACTTCAGTTTCCCCTGTCAGTATCATTCCACCAATGCTCCACACTCATTCATACATCTACCACCAACGATGTATAATGTTTCTCTCCCAGTACTTCAGTTTTCCCCTGTCAGTATCATTCCACCAATGCTCCATATTCATTCATACATCTACCACCGACGCTGTATAATGTTTCTCTCCCAGCACTTCAGTTTTTCCCTGTCAGTATCATTCCACCAATGCTCCATACTCATTCATACATCTACCACCAACGCTGTATAATGTTTCTCTCCCAGTACTTCAGTTTTCCCCTGTCAATATCATTCCACCAATGCTCCATACTCATTCATACATCTACCACCGACGCTGTATAATGTTTCTCTCCCAGTACTTCAGTTTTTCCCTGTCAGTATCATTCCACCAATGCTCCATACTCATTCATCCATCTACCACCAACGCTGTATAATGTTTTTCTCCCAGTACTTCAGTTTTCCCCTGTCAGTATCATTCCACCAATGCTCCATACTCATTCATACATCTACCACCAACGCTGTATAATGTTTTTCCCCCAGTACTTCAGTTTCCCTTGTCAGTATCATTCCACCAATGCTCCATACTCATTCATACATCTACCACCAACGCTGTATAATGTTTTTCCCCCAGTACTTCAGTTTCCCTTGTCAGTATCATTCCACCAATGCTCCATACTCATTCATACATCTACCACCAACGCTGTATAATGTTTTTCTCCCAGTACTTCAGTTTTCCCCTGTCAGTATCATTCCACCAATGCTCCATACTCATTCATACATCTACCACCAACGCTGTATAATGTTTTTCCCCCAGTACTTCAGTTTCCCTTGTCAGTATCATTCCACCAATGCTCCATACTCATTCATACATCTACCACCAACACTGTATAATGTTTCTCTCCCAGTACTTCAGTTTTTCCCTGTCAGTATCATTCCACCAATTCTCCATACTCATTCATCCATCTACCACCAACGCTGTATAACGTTTCTCTCCCAGTACTTCAGTTTTCCACTGTCAGTATCATTCCACCAACGTTTCATACTCATCTTCATCTACATGGTTCTGTTCCTGGAAGGACGAGCGGGATAACGTTAAAAACCCCATAAAGCAATGTTCTTTCGCATATCGAGGAGCATTGGATAGAAAAGTACTTTCAATTTATTTCCTAAGAGTGAACCTAAAGCCAGTTATATTAAGCCACAAAAAATCTCTTCGATGCCTTTTTTTCCGGGCAATTCTGTTTGTTAGTTATTGTAGACGCCGGTAGATATCGCACTGTGCTGCTGTGTCGTCCTTGTGAGGCGAACACAAAGCAGATGCGCTGCCGGTCCGAGTAGTGAAGTCCGATGCGAGGTGTTAGTACATCGTTTGTGTAACAAGAGTGAAAGTGAGGTGCATCTGAAGTCAGCGAGTCAACTAGCAGGTAACAAGCAGCCATATTGCATGCGACCTAACAGATTGTGATTTTTGTATTATACATGCCGTGCATTTTGATTTGTAATTAACTATTTTTCAATCCAACAAATGCACTACAATTTATTTCAATGACTTTTTGCCCCTACATATGTTTCGGCACAACTTGTGCCATCCTCAGGGGGGTCGTCGACAGTTCACAATCTTCAATACACCCAACTGTTTTTCACTCACTTTCACAACACACAATTACTGTAAGTCACCAGCACTAAATATCACTTGTCTTTATGTTTATAGTAATTAACTTATCTTTTATAACTCAATTATTTGTACCAACAAATGCACTAAGACAGTTTTTTCACTGTTTTCTTTATTATAAGGATGCCCCAATACGCATTTCGGCAGTTATTCTGCCATCATCAGGGGGTATTTTAAGTGAGTTTTTACATAGACCAATTCTTTGGTTACGTCATAACAGTGAGTCAGTATTTGTTACCACATCGTATAAAATTTTTGTAAAATTTGTGGGATTGTTAAGCTGCTAAAAGTTATTAAATTTTTGTTTTTAATTATAATAATTTAATAACTTTTAGCAGCTTAACAATCCCACAAATTTTACAAAAAATTTTATACGATGTGGTAACAAATACTGACTCACTGTTATGACGTAACCAAAGAATTGGTCTATGTAAAAACTCACTTAAAATACCCCCTGATGATGGCAGAATAACTGCCGAAATGCGTATTGGGGCATCGTAATAATAAAGTAAACAGTGAAAAAACTGTCTTAGTGCTTTTGTTGGTACAAATAATTCAATTATAAAAAGATGCGCGGTGAATATAAAGTGAAGTTTAACTTATCTTTCTTCAGTGTTTTTATTAACACGAATCATTAAATTTAGAATTGAAGACAGTCGTAGTGTAAAATATTAAAAAGATAATTAAATTTGTGTTTGACAGCTGTCTATATATATATTAGTTGTGCGATCACATTTGATCTTGTGCTTTTGCTGTGTTGTTGACCGTCCTGTGGTGTATTGTGTGCAAGAAATCATTGAAAGAAAGTGTAGTGCATTTGTTAGATTGAAATACAATTATTTAGATCGTGTTATGTTTAAACTGTGATGTCACCAAATATTTGACCCTTAGTAAAGTTTTCGGCAGCAGAAGACATTGAAATTTGTTGCTGTAATTTGAGTTTAGTCGGCATACCTGCAGACTGTATCACTTGCGATAATTGTACGTCGGCGAGGGATAATATTAATACGCATGTTAATGTAGGCGGGTATGAAGATACGTTGCATCATGGGGTTCATTGTGTTTTTATAAAATAAATTTTTTTAGTAGCCGAGTGACTGAGGTTCTTGTAAACTATCTCGTTCCACGCAGTGTGTTTAATGCGCGATACGAGCTGAATCTTTAACTATAATTCAGGTTCCTATAAGCTTTGAAATTGTTCAGTAGCTACTGGGCATTGCTGCACAACCAATCTGTGTTAATAACAGAATAATAACCACTTCAATTTGTTCTGTGACGCGGTTAACGTAACACCACTTAGCTAAATTTGTACATTGGATTGCAGCAATGCTGTAAGTTTTCAGGTTTGCACAGTGGTTGTGTACTGATTAAACGTTATTAGAACTCAAAAGACAAAATGTTGGGGTATTTTTTCACCACACGTCGCAGAAACCCAAAAGACGAAACGTCCGAACATTTATTTACTACAAGGTGCAGAAAGTAAGCAGACTCTACGCCGGAACGTGTAGTCAGCACATGGTGCAGAAACCCAAATGACGAAACGTCTGTACTATTTACGTACGTGTTAGATCGGCTAGACACATGGCACCTTGTATCCTAACAACCTTACAAGTGTTGGATCGGCTAGGCACATGGCACCTTGTATCCTAACAACCTTACAAGTGTTGGATCGGCTAGGCACATGGCACATTGTATCCTAACAACCTTACAAGTGTTGGATCGGCTAGGCACATGGCACCTTGTATCATAACAACCTTACAAGTGTTGGATCGGCTAGGCACATGGCACCTTGTATCCTAACAACTTAATGTTGATCGGCTAGCACATGGCACTTGTATCCTAACAACTTAAAGTGTTGGATCGGCTAGGCACATGGCACCTTGTATCCTAACAACCTTACAAGTGTTGGATCGGCTAGGCACATGGCACCTTGTATCCTAACAACCTTACAAGTGTTGGATCGGCTAGGCACATGGCACCTTGTATCCTAACAACCTTACAAGTGTTGGATCGGCTAGGCACATGGCACCTTGTATCCTAACAACCTTACAAGTGTTGGATCGGCTAGGCACATGGCACCTTGTATCCTAACAACCTTACAAGTGTTGGATCGGCTAGGCACATGGCACCTTGTATCCTAACAACCTTACAAGTGTTGGATCGGTAGGCACATGGCACTGTTCTACAACCTTACATGTTGATCTGGCACATGGCCTTTTTATCCTAACAACCTTACAAGTGTTGGATCGGCTAGGCACATGGCACCTTGTATCCATAACAACCTTACAAGTTGGATCGGCTAGGCACATGGCACCTTGTTACCATAACAACCTTACAAGTATTGGATCGGCTAGGCACATGGCACCTTGTTCATAACAACCTTACAAGTATTGGATCGGCTAGGCACTGGCACCTTGTATCATAACAACCTTACAAGTATTGGATCGGCTAGGCACATGGCACCTTGTATCATAACAACCTTACAATGTTGGATCGGCTAGGCACATGGCACCTTGTATCATAACAACCTTACAAGTATTGGATCGGCTAGGCACATGGCACCTTGTATCATAACAACCTTACAAGTGTTGGATCGGCTAGGCACATGGCACCTTGTATCATAACAACCTTACAAGTGTTGGATCGGCTAGGCACATGGCACCTTGTATCATAACAATCCTCCAAGCGGTGGAATTGTAACCATTTTTCAGGACCATGTTTTCGTCTTTAGCTCGACAGTAGCTTCAAGACATTGAGCAATATTTAGATCAGCTTCAAGTGCGGACTATATGAGATTCAAATTGTGGGTCTGCCCTCAAGGCGACCTAACATGACAATGTTGCGCTGATGCATCTTTCTTTTATCGCTGCACCAAGCACTAAAGATTTATCGCGCGGCAATCCTCGGTACCTCCCGTGACAGCTGCGGTGCTGAGACAGACACAAAAGAAACGCACTGTGCGTGATAGAGTGTGTCAGTGCGCTGCAGCGTATTTCGTGAGAAAAGAGAGAAATAGAGACAGAGCCTTGAAATTTTGGCACTTGTTTTAGGATCATTATGTAATATACCCTGCGTAATACAGCAGATCCATGATTATAGGGACCGTATGTTGGAGAGGTTGCCCGGATTACCCGAGTATCTGTTCCACCGAGAGGACACTCCGTTGTGTAGGCAACATGCAGAACGTCATCGCTCAGTGCTAAAGTAAACTTTCTGTACATAAAGCTGGCCCAGAATTGTCCGGACCATCAGGGCATACGGTTTATCATTGTCCGGATTACTGAGGACCACTGTAAGATTAAAACAGGGGTAAATGCGTTTCGGTTGGCATTACAGTGTTGTACTTTGCTGACAACATGTATCAGTCTCCTCAGAGGGTTTCAAATCTTTACCATGAATATTCAGTGAAACTCTGACGTCACAGCATCCCTCTAGGACCCTCTTATTCTTATTATTGTTACCCATAAGTTAACAAACATTTCCCATTTCTATAAACACAGTAGGCATCTAATAATTTGCGTTGTGCTAAGCTGAAGACGGTCCGTTGTTACAAATTTCATATCTTACTGTTGTGCAGTATAGACTGTTTATTATCAAGGTTTTGTGATTTTGGGCCCCACTGTGATGAGCCTGTACGGCCGAAACTTGTAGTTAAGAAGTGGTTTTGTTAGAAAGTACGAGAATCTTTATTGTTATTCAATTTAGTGCTGTGTTTGGGAATGCATGGCGCTATACCTACACTCTGTTCTATATCCTAATGGCGTCGTGCTTAACTAAGTACAGTTATAACTTTGTCTGTTATATATACAGGTTACTGGGTAAGCTAAAGGTAAAGCTCACCCTAGAACAGGCCAAGAAGGCCCAGAGGGGGAGTAGAGGTATAGCTCTACTCTTTCCTTAACCCTGGCACTAGATGGAGATGGGTCGTCAACTCCACGCGCCGGCCGCTTTACCCCGTGTAGAAGACCCGGTGTCCATTTTACAGGAGGCTGGGTAGGCCCCAGGGCCGATCGGAAAATCTCGCCCCCACCGGGATTCGATCCCCTGACCGTTCAGCCCGTAGCGAGTCGCTATACCGACTGAGCTATCGCGGCCCACACCTGTTATATATGTGTAGGTGTGTATAAACTTATTTGACGACACTGGCCCGCGATCTGATGATATTCTTACAGACATCCTGTTGACAAGGTCCTCTTTAACGCAGCGATAACCTGCACACTGCGTCATTCCGTCCCACACAGTGCCACGTCTTTTAATTCGGAAATCCCAGTCTAATTTGTCTTCAAATCTTCGTACGTTTCTCGCACGAGAAGTTTCTAATACAAAGACTTCGTTACACGCAGCAATTTTCCCGCACACAATTTGCAATGCCGTGACACCTGCTGTTACGTCACGTCTGCACGGCATAATGCCGCTGCGTGTCAAGAGCACGCTCTTTATACGTAATTAACAACGCACTATCCAAGTGACTCTTCTTAAAAATCGAACCCTCGCTCAGGCGATTTACCAATTATACGCTTTTCGTGAAAGTCGGATGTTCATCACCGCGTTAACTAAAGCCCGACATTCATCCTGAGCCAGATGTATCCAATCCACGTCCGCACGCCGTCTATTCGTGTCCTTCCGCTGCTCCCAGTTCTCACAACTCGCTCCCCCTTTTCGCTCTTCCTACCTAAAATTTTGTAGGCATTTCTTTAGACGTATCGTGCAGGTTTAGCTGCAGCACCGTTTTAACCCCCCCCCCCCCCGGGATAGCTCAGTCGGTATAGCGACTCGCTACGGGCTGGATGGTCCAGGGATCGAATCCCGATGGGGGCGAAATTTTTCGCATCCGTCCAGACCGTCCCTGGGGCCTATCTAGCCTCCTATACAATGGGTAACGGGTCATTCCCGGGGTAAAGCGGCCGGGGCGTGGTGCTGACCACCCACCCCCAACTAGCGCCGAGGTTAAAGAAAGAGTACAGCTATACCTCTACTCCCCCTCTGGGCCTTCATGGCCTGTTGTGGGGAGAACTTTACCGCTTTACCCCCCTCTACCCACAACTTTGGTTAATCTTCTTATCTAATCGCCTGTGCTCCTGTGGGTAGTCTCCTTCTCCCTGACCAACCAGGGCTCATACTGGAGTCAGGAGTCAGCAGTCAGCAGTCATCTGACAGTCTCAGCTCATATATTTTGCAATGTAACACGATGCCTACGTTGCTCACCAGACGTGTGACCAGTTATGAAGGCATCTGTAAGCGTTACGTAACGACACGTAACGTGACTTACTGTGTGTAGTGTACGTACATACACTAAACTGAGCGCGTGATCACAACACTAACACTGCACCACTGTTTACTGCAAGCACACTGTGCTGATTTTGTCATTTTGTAAATACGGTACTTCTGTGTGTACGTTTTTAGGCGCTTCCGTAAAATAGCGAAAAGCGATTATTAGATTCGTCATGTGTCTGTCCGTCCGTCTGTCCTCATTGAATAACTAGGCTCCCACATGAGGGATTTTCATGAAATTTGATACTTGAATATGTTTCGAAAATCTGTTGAGAAAATTCAAATTTCATTAAAATCTGACAAGAATAACCGGTACTTTACATGAAGACCTACGTACATTTATGGTAATATCTCGCTGAATTCTTCTTAGAATGAGAAATGTTATAGACAAAAGTTGTAGAGAAAATCAAAACACACATTTTATGCTCAATAATTTTTTCCCGAAAATCGTGACGTTTATGAGATAATGTGGAAAACTATGGTACAGCCGGACAGGCCACAGATGACAATATAATACGGCGCATGCGCTTTGTATGCTGGATAACTAAGGCTACAGACACATACACACACACACTTATAATATTTAATATTTACTGCTTTTTCACGACAATAATGGTTACGCGAACGCCCCTCAATATTACGTTATACGTACATTGCCCGTGTTGTTCGAACCTTGTGTAGGCCTTTCTGCCCTTCTCATATTTAAGACTCTCCCAGTCAGAGTGAAATTTATGCGAGATTAAGTAACACATTTGGTTGTGTTGTGCTTTACATCTGCTGCTGACGTCACGTATTTGTGTCGTTAGAGCGGTTTGAGATGCAACATGTTCATATTGTTATTTATTCAAAATTCCGTGCTGACAGACCGTGCGGCCGGCAATACAGGACTCTGCGACAGCACGAGGTGAAACTTCGCTGATAATAAGGGCGTTTAAAATAAGATTTTGCCTGCTGGTGTCTTATATCTGTATAGCATTTTGTAGTCTGATTATTCGGGTGATCTAATCGCGAAGAATGAGGTGGGCGGGACATGTAGCACGTATGGGTGACGGGAGAGGTGCATACAGGATTTTGGTGGGGAGACCTGAGGGAAGGAGACCAGTTGAAAGACCCAGGCGTAGGTAAGGTAAAGGTAAAGGTCACCCTAGAACAGGCCATGAAGGCCCAGAGGGGGAGTAGATGTATAGCTCTAATCTTTCTTTAACTTCGGCACTAGATGGGGGTGGGTGGTCAACTCCACGCCCCGGCCGCTTTCACCCCGGGAAAGAGACCCGGTACCCATTATACAGGAGCCTGGGTGGGCCCCAGGGCCGGTCTGGACGGGTGCTGAAAACCTCGCCCCCACCGGGATTCGATCCCCGGATCGTCCAGCTCGTAGCGAGTCGCTATACCGACTGAGCTATCCCGGCCCACGATCCAGGCGTAGATGGGAGGATAATATTAAAATGGATCTTCAAGAAGTGGGATGGGGGCATGGACTGGATTGATCTGGCTCAGGATAGGGAAAGGTGGCTGGCTGTTGTGAGTGCGGTAATAAACCTTCGGGTTCCGTAAAACGCGGGGAATTTCTTGACTAGCTGACGACCTGTTAGCTTCTTAAGAAGGACTCTGCTACATGGAGTTAGTTAGTTAGTTAGTTAGTGTGATTGGTATGGTAAAGCAACTTTCTAGCCTGGTTGTTGTGCCGATTTCATTTCGTTAGTCCGTCAGCTGTTTGTATTTCTACTGACGGTATGAACACGTGGGAATGTTGCTTGCAATTACGCTTTTTCTTACATTCTGGTTAAATATTTGCGTGTTTCGTTACTCTCTTTTAATGATTACATGTGTTCCTTGAACTAAGTATCTGCGCTGTGTTATATTTACTGTTCGTCTTGTTTGCTGTGTTCTCTCTTACCATCGTCTTTCGTAACCTCCTTCCATCCGGGTGTGTGACGTAGCTCAATGAGGACAACGACTCAGAACTCCAGAACATTACCTTTCAGTCTCATCTCCGCCCTCACGAAGAGTCCGATCGCAATCTTACGTCACATGTGCGCGCCGGCAGTTTGCTTACAGCCTGCATACAAGAAGTTAGGGGGGTCATAGAACGAGCGGTTGGAGGGGGCGAATGTGGCATTGACAGTACCGTCTTTCTAAAAACATTGGTTTATGTTCTTATCTCTGTACATCATTTTTGTCACATTTAATCCCCTTTCTGACATTCACTTCCTGAAAAGGGTGAAAAAATAGGATTCTGAGATTTTCAGGCTGAGTATTTCTGTGTTTCTTCATTTAATTGCTGCATCAGTGGAAGTGATTTTCACGAAACTTCGTATAAATATTATTCCGTTCTAGGAAACTACAATTCCCGTAACTTTCAACTTTCTTATGGGACGGAAAGGACAACGAAGGAAGTTATTTAGGCCTTAATATATACTGGAAAGACATGCAGCGTGTTTTTTTTGTTGCTTGTAAATTAACAAGATGGCTGTTTGCGTACTTTAATTTAGTTCTTGGTTTGATGGCGGTACGTAAAGAAGAACTGGGATTTGCGTAATTTTAGTACCGAAATATATCATGAACATGTCTGAGTGTTGTGTAGGAAATTTTGTTAGTAATTCAGCTATTACAAACATGGAGACGATGCGTATCTTTTAGCTTATTTTTGGCAAATTCATTTATTGCAATTTATTGCTGTGTCATTATTACACTGACAAAATATTTTGGCTGAAAACTATCAGGCCTCCATCAGTTTCCATTTCTAACAAAAATACAGCGTTGGAAGAGTCAGTGTTTAAGACTGCCGTGTACCGTGCGTGGTGCTTCTGAAATGTAAATGTTTGTATCTTAAGTGTACAGATATATTATATTTATGTTTTAAACTGTGAATTTAAAATATAAAATACAGGTACGTTAGAACATAAAATTTTATATATTTTGTCTAATTTTCCATTCCATATAGGGCTTCAGTAAGTCAAATTTTACATCGGAACACATTTTTAAAAAAGACCTTTTAAAACCAGAATTTGTAAAAGGAATAATATCACCTTCCTGATAATAAGAACGTGAAATGTGAAATTGGGCTTAATGACTGCCCGATAAATTTCGGCCGAAACACGTCTTTCCTGTAAGAAAAACACAACAGTAAACAAGCCTATTGCATCACACAACAAGATGCATTTCATGAAAATTCAGTAGGAAAGTTGACTTTAATTATTTCTGCTCCGAAATCTTTGCCGAACATTTGTTTTGTTTACGAAATTCGTGCGTCTTAGGGTAAAGCGAGTCTTCGTACCGACGTGTAGTGTCAGACACAAGCAGTAATAATTATATCACGCGCTTCACTCACGAAGGACGCGTGACCTGGATCCGTTATACGTCACAACAACAAACAGTGCACATTTTGAGATATGGCCGTGGGAATTGCTGTAATGTTATGTAAGGCTCTGTGCTTGTGTTTGACACTTGTGTTACGTCACTTTGACAACGACATAATGAGGAGGTTCATGGATTTTGTTCCTCATCTATGTTATAAGTGTGCCGATCCCAGTGGCCGTGCGGTCTAAGGCGTAGGTCTGCGGCCGCTCGCTTACTGGGATTGCGGGTTCGAATCTCGCCGGGGGATATGGGTGTCTGTATCTTGTGAGTGTTGTATGTTGTCAGGTAGAGGTCTTTTCGACGGGCTGATCACTCGTCCAGGGGAGTCCTACCGAGTTTGGTGTGTCTAAAGTGTGATCGTGAAGCCTCGAACAATGATGCGGCCTGGGCTCCTAAGGGGTTGTCAAGCAATTAAAAAGAATGTTATAAGGGTGATTAAATAAATGGGGTTGGGATGGGCAGGGCGCATTGAACGTAGGAAAGAGAAGGGAAATGCATACAGCGTTTGGTCGTGAAGACTGAATGGAAGGATTTGTGTATGTACACAGGTGGATAGTAACCGCCATTCACATATATTTTTGTATATTGTATGGATATACAGAAAGGACTGATGGGCAGTATCTACCTGTGAATGGAAAGAACCACTTGGATTACCTAGACGTATATGTAAGGATAATACTATATGGCACGTAAAGAGGGGGCATGAATGGGATTTATCTGGCTCACATAAACTACAAGGCATCTGTGAACACGGAAATGAACTTTCTGGTTTCATAAATTGCTCGGGATTTTTTTTTTTTGACTAGCTGAAGAACTATTAGCTTCTCAAGAAAGACTCTTCTCCACGGAGTCATTCAGTTGGTTAGTCATTCAGGTTGCTTGTGTCTTGTCGTGATTTGTATCATCAGCTTGTTGTGTTGTGTTGTGTTCTTCTGACATTACGCAATGCACGCGATACACATAAGGCCTTTCACTTTCGGTGTTCCCGCCCTCAGCATGCCGCATTCAGCCCGACCCACATCGTCCGCAGATCACGTTTGGATTCGCTGCGGTGTTGTCGTGACCTCTATTTGATGCACAAAGTACGAGTAGTGAAGGATAGATGAAAAGGGAAACCATTGCTGCAGATGTGGCTACTGCGATTGTGCGTGCCCTGTCGGCGTGTAATTGGTTCAGACTAACGAACCACGCAGAAAGTAGCTCTGCTTCGGAAGACGATAATTGCTTAATTCATTCATTCATTCATTCATTCATTCATTCATTCTGTAGTCTGTCTTACGATATGTCCACAGCCACTTCCAAAGCGAGTTCTCCACAGAGTGCGATCTAGTACTTCCTCTTTAAATTCCCTCCCTTTCCTTAAGGTCATCCAGTAGCTGCTTACGTCTTCTTCCTCGTCTTTCCATAAATTCTATATTTCCTTCAATAACGTGTTTTAGAAGGCAGTTCCGAAGCAAGATGTGACCAATCCTGTTAGACGTCCTTATTTTTATTGTATTTATTGTAAACAAAATTCCTCTCTTTTTTGCCCTAATTTATTCCGAAATTTACACGATTGCACCAGTAATTACTTACTGTTAATTTTATTTGAAATTTAATGTTTAAATTACACATTTGTTACACAGAAATGACAAATTTGTTACATTTCACAATAAATTTTGGAAAACTCAGACGAACAACACGCGATCTTTGCACACGAGTTGCAAAGTGCACTGAGGTTGACGGTGGGATTTTGGAACGTTTGTTGTGAACTGTAACAAATTTTTATTTCTGTGTAACATAATTTGTAATTTGGACATTAAATTAAAATTAAAATTAAATTAACAGTACGTAATTTCTCCTTCTTTATTACCATTCACAATGCTGTTGTATCTGTACACTCAAACAGCTCTATCTCGGTAACCATTCACAATTAGACACGTGTTCATACGAACTTCTTTTCTCACAATGACCGATGCTATCACGTCCCAAGTATTGACCTTTCCTCCTGAATCACCCTGTATATTTGCTAATACGCAGCATGACTATCACCCAGCATTTCCAATTTCAGTTTTCTTATTTAAATACAAAAAATTATTGATTATGCTTTGAAACTATTACGTTTCAATTAGTGGCACGCCAGAGAACATTTTGAGAACCATGCTCTAGGGCGTGAAACAAAGTTATACACCTACAGAGTCCGATCACAAAATTATGACACCGCGCAGAATACTCACTTCAGTCCTTGGACTCGTTTGTAGGAGGCAGTAGAGGGGCGTCAGTCGGTTGCAAGTAGTTTTGGAGCGCGGATCATTTAGCCTTGCCTGCTGTTACCTGATCAATCACTGCAATTCACAGAATACTTATATTATGACATGTCACAGTCTGAGATAAAAAACGATAGAGTTATCCGTACTCAAGGACGTGAAGTGATGCACGGTTTATGGAAGTAGATGTCAGAAGGAGAAACAGATGTGGGATGTACAGAGGTAAAAACACGGACACACGTTTTTGAAAGCGAGACGGATCTGTGACGACACATTTGATCCCTCCATCCGCTCATGCTACGACCTTAACTCCTCTCGTACTCCAGACCCTAAGCAAACTGCCCGCACACATGGGTGCCATAAGATTGCGATCGGATTCTACAAAACCATTTCCTTTACACAAAGATTTTACCATCAAGCTACAAAGAAAACACGCAGTTGGAGAATACTAATTCTTCAATCACATTGTACCAGCATGCACAGCGAATCATACTTTGCCCGAAGAAAATAACAGAAAACCAGGCGTGACGTCTGTTGTTACACACGGTACAGTCTGAGTACTAAAACGTGATGCTTTGTTTCTTTGTAATGTACAGGTTGTCCACAATACCTTGTACAAATAAAAACATTTACTTTACATGAGACATCATGTTGTGTGTCAGCTAGCGCGAGGTCAGGTGAATAAGGTGGCTGGCTGATATCCACCACGCCAAGATGAAGTCTTCACAAGTCGTGGCTCTGTGATAGTTTGGCTCATCCGTGAAAGTGTGTGGAATAAACTTGGCACGTATCTTCCTACGTACCAAATAATTACGAAGTATGTGACAAAGTGTCCCCCGGCTAATGTGCAGTTGAATCTTAGTGAATTTTAGGGTCTTTCAAATATCTCTGACCACAAGTTTCGAGCAGTGCACGGCCAGCGCACTCCTTGGACATATTCCATCGTCCTCACGTCACTTTCTTAATATCTTTAAGTAATTCGAAGACACGCTTACGAGCTGGAGCTTCGTTTCAGTAAGTCCTTTTAAGCATTTTGTTTGTTTCTGTAGCTTTTTCCCTGAGATTTAAAAAAATTTGCAGTTTGCCTGCTCCTCAAAAACGAGTAAAAACACCACCGACGCACAGGACTGTTTCAAATGAACTGATTGTGATAGAAATTTATTTTGACTAATCCCTGGCTGTCGTAACATGAACTAATAGAAACCGGCTACAATTTCTTAATGCGCCGAAACATATTTGCAAAACAGCATCAGTCCCGGAACTTTATTGTCCATGTATTTCCCCACACCATCACGCCATTCAATTTCTGTCATCTGCAAAGTGTTTCTTTTCTTTGTACTTATGCTGCATGTTTCATAAATAGTGTCAATGCTGAAGAGCATGTGACGAGAAGCGAGTTCCTGTATCCACTGACGAAATGCTGCCGTCTGCAAGTTTCAATACAGCGACAACCCAACGTCGCCCCCACCGCATGGCTGCTATCTTCCTGCTGGTTCTGTTAGCTCAACAGGGCACTACTCAACAGGCGCGGCACAAGGTAATGGTTCCGTTACGTGTAAGGTGCTTAATTCAGCAACACGTCATGAAGGCATAAAAGGGAGTGGAAGTATAAATCCAGGCAATCTTAAACTCCGCAATGTAAGAAACATGCCCCACTCGTACTAAGGAAGAAGACATTCTGGTTTTTAGAGGTGCGTCGCGAGTGTAATGACGAAAGTGCGACTAGAGTGGTCTGAGAGTGGGGAGATTTAACTTTGGAGTCGATTGCAAGGGAACCCATGGTTCCAGTTCTGAGAAAATATCAGAACAATTTGCACTTGCGTTTCTGAGCATAAATATTTGACCTAAAGGAGGCGAGGTCGACCTCGGTGGACTAGTGGTTAGCGTGCTCGCCACTGGACCCAAGGTTCGCGGGTTCGATCCCGACCGAGGTCGATGGATTTTTAAGGATGATAAAAATCCGGAGCACCACTTCCTTCGGAGGGGAAGTAAAGCCGTCGGTCCCATGTCGTAGATTTACGGCATGTAAAAGAACCTTACGGGCATGAATAGAAATGTTGCGTAAGCTAAATTGCCTCCATTTCTCATCCAAGTCTCCTGACTTCCTGCCAGATGGCTCTGGCGTGCACATCAGGATCGATAGAACACTAAGCGCGGCTAGCTGGCCGGTCACCAGCTGCCATGAATGCGCATGACTTAGTAACCTCGACAAGAGGAGGCTAGAGGAGGCCCAGGCCCATACAGGGCTGTTGAGCCAAGAATTATTATTATTAAAGGAGGCGAGGTATGAATTCAGTGGAGTTTATATTATATATATATACACCGTCCAATTCAATAATTAATTAATTATTTTATTTCAGCAAATGCACTACACTGTATTAGTGTTATCTTGTCCCTACATATGTTTCGGCACTTCTTGTGCCATCATCAGGGGTGTCGTCGAGAGTTCACAATCCTCAATACATCCAATTCACATTCACGACATAAAATTCTTGTAAGTCACTGTCACTGAATATCACTTATCTTCTTGTTCGTAGCGGTTAGTTTATCTTCTTTGATGTTATTAAAATGAATCATTAAGATTTTGATTTGAAGACAGTCGTAGTATAAAATACTAAAGTTATTAACATTGTTTTCGACAACTCGCTATATATATTAGTTGTGCTATCATATTTGATCTTGTGCTTTTGCTGATTTGTTAACCGTACTGTGGTGTCTTGTGTACTGATGATGGCACAAGAAGTGTCGAAACATATGTAGGGACAGAAAACACTAAAACAGTGCAGTGCATTTGTTGGAATAAATAATTACTTAATCCGTGTAGTTTATTTAAAGGTTAGGATTTATTTGTCTTGGTAACAGTAACAGGGAGACACAAAATATGTTAATGTAGAAATATATACTTATACGGTATTACATATATACATATATACTTATACGGTATTACATATATACATATATACTTATACGGTAATTAAATATATATACAATATATATACTTATACGGTATTATATATATACATATATACTTATACGGTATTATATTATATACTACTATATATATACTTATACGGTATTATATATATACATATATACTTATACGGTATTACATATATACATATATACTTATACGGTATTATATATATACATATATACTTATACGGTATTACATATATACATATATACTTATACGGTAATTATATATATATACATATATACTTATACGGTATTACATATATACATATATACTTATACGGTATTATATATATACATATATACTTATACGGTATTACATATATACATATATACTTATACGGTATTATATATATACATATATACTTATACGGTATTATATATACATATATACTTATACGGTATTACATATATACATATATACTTATACGGTATTATATATATATACATATATACTTATACGGTATTATATATATAACATATATACTTATACGGTATATATATATATAATATATATACTTATACGTATTTATATATATACATATATACTTATACGGTATTACATATATACATATATACTTATACGGTATTATATATATACATATATACTTATACGGTATTACATATATACATATATACTTATACGGTATTATATATATACATATATACTTATACGGTATTACATATATACATATATACTTATACGGTATTATATATATACATATATACTTATACGGTATTACATATATACATATATACTTATACGGTATTACATATATACATATATACTTATACGGTATTATATATATACATATATACTTATACGGTATTACATATATACATATATACTTATACGGTATTATATATATACATATATACTTATACGGTATTACATATATACATATATACTTATACGGTATTATATATATACATATATACTTATACGGTATTACATATATACATATATACTTATACGGTATTACATATATACATATATACTTATACGGTATTATATATATACATATATACTTATACGGTATTACATATATACATATATACTTATACGGTATTACATATATACATATATACTTATACGGTATTACATATATACATATATACTTATACGGTATTACATATATACATATATATACTTATACGGTATTACATATATACATATATACTTATACGGTATTACATATATACATATATACTTATACGGTATTACATATATACATATATACTTATATGGTATTACATATATACATTATACTTATACGGTATTACATATATACATATATACTTATACGGTATTACATATATACTTATATACTTATACGGTATTATTATATATACATATATACTTATACGGTATTACATATATACATATATACTTATACGGTATTACATATATACATATATACTTATACGGTATTACATATATACATATATACTTATACGGTATTACATATATACATATATACTTATAAGGTATTACATATATACATATATACTTTTACGGTACTACATATATACATATATACTTATACTGTATTACATATATACATATATTTGCGTACGTAATTCCCACAGCACACGATTTGTAAATATATTATTAGTGTAATCAAGGATGTCGCAATAATAATAATAATAATATATTTGTATCAACCATATAAGGACATATTTATGTACCGCAAACAGCTATATTCATGTGTGATTTCAGGCTTCCGACGCGGTGTAAATGAGATCTTTGCCCTTCTGGGATGTTACGCAGACGAGATATGTATTTAGGTACCGACGTTTCGGGACAGCCTGTCAGCCCCATCTTGATGGGTCAAACAGTCAGTCACTTGAATATGGAAATGATAGGTTTTCCGAAACGTCGGTAATTAACTACCTATATACGCCGTGTAACATCCCAGAAGGACGAAGATCTAAACTATATTTATTTATCAAATTAAACAAAATTAAACCAACTGATGCTTAAATTGAGCCACCTTCATTGTAGCGTCCTTGTGCATCAGTTGGTTTAATTTTGTTTCATTTGATTCGTGAAGATGCACGGTGATAATAATGTGAAATTTATATATATTTATATTCCTGCTACATATTTCAACCACTCTTGGTCGCCATGATGGATTTCAATCAGAGGAAAAGGAATTAATAAGGACTGACTAATAACTTTTGTATTTCATTTAACTTCTGCATGTTGACAAACATTAGTTCAATAATACGGACATTAGTTAGATAGGGTTTGTACACCTCACATTGCTTTAAAACTTCCAGGTCTAGTATTCCCACAAATGTGTCTGCTATATGCCCAGGACCTCCTCATTATCGACGCTTCACGATCACACTCAGACACATCACACTCGCTAGGACTCCTCTGGACGAATGATCAGTCCGACGCAGAGACCTCTACCTGACAACACACAACACTCACAACAGACAGACACGCATATCCTCGGCGGGATTCGAACCCGCAATCCACAAAGCAAGCGGCCGTAGACCCACGCCTTAGACCGCGCGGCAACTGCGATCGGCTGTCTGTTATATATTAAATTTAATTGAAATGTTTGATCTGAAATTCACTCAAATCTGGATATCCTCTGAGCCAGTTACAATCGCATAAATACTAACGACGGACTGTCTACCCTACCACAGACATATTACGACCGCAGTGCCAGTGTATTTCCCCATTCTGCCACAGGCCACTTCGCGGTGTAATACTGTACAGTGTCGTGTCTTGGAAGTACGAGCGGCGTGCAGAGCTGTGTAAGCCGTTTACGTGTGCAGCAAAACAAACGTGTCTTATTGTTTCATCCTGCACCGTGTACTTAGCTAGACACACTCTACTGTTCCATCCCAGCAGTAATAAATGCCACTTTTCATTCGTAAAAGTATTATAAATGGTGGCCACTTTTTCAAATACCCCGTATTTAGTAAAGTGCTTTGACTTATAATTCCACGACTGTTAGCTTCCCAGTTTCACACAGCGCCATTCACATGTCCAATATGTTGTGCTTTGCAGCCGACTGTGAATGAGGCTTTCATACACCGCACGTGTTGACATTTATAGCATTCTCAATATTACGACTGTTTCAGCGAGATGCACCACCAGCAGGGTATCGAACTAATTTTAATTTCTCTTGCGTGGGACGTGCGGCTGGCTATTATGCGGACATCAGTTCTGGTTGTCAGGTAAGCTTCTGCAGCCTTCTGGTTGTCAGGTGAGCTTCTGTAGCCTTCTGGTTGTCAGGTGAGCTTCTGTAGCCTTCTAGTTGTCAGGTAAGCTTCTGTAGCCTTCTGGTTGTCAGGTGAGCTTCTGTTGCCTTCTGGTTGTAAGGTAAGCTTCTGTAGCCTTCTAGTTGTCATGTGAGCTTCTGCAGCCTTCTAGTTGTCATGTGAGCTTCTGCAGCCTTCTGGTTGTCAGGTAAGCTTCTGTAGCCTTCTGGTTGTCAGGTAAGCTTCTGCAGCCTTCTGGTTGTCAGGTAAGCTTTTGTAGCCTTCTGGTTGTCAGGTAAGCTTCTGTAGCCTTCTAGTTATCATGTGAGCGTCTGTACCCACTTTACCCCGTAATGACCCGGTACCCATTGTACAGGAGGCTGGTGGGCCTCAGGGCCGGTCTGGAAGGTGCTGAAAATTTCGCCCCCACCGGGATTCGATGCCCGGACCGTCCAGCCCGTAGCGAGTCGCTATACCGACTGAGCTATCGTGGCCTACGTTTTCCTGGAGATGCTGATAAAAAATATCAGTGTTAGACAGTAGTTATCTTGGTACAGATATCAGTGTTAGACAGTAGTTATCTTGGTACAGATATCAGTGTTAGACAGAAGTTATCTTGGCACAGATATCAGTGTTAGACAGTAGTTATCTTGGCACAGATATCAGTGTTAGACAGTACTTATCTTGGCACAAATATCAGTGTTAGACAGTAGTTATCTTGGCACAGATATCAGTGTCAGACAGTAGTTATCTTGGCACAGATATCAGTGTTAGACAGTAGTTATCTTGGCACAGATATCAGTGTTAGACAGTAGTTATCTTGGCACAGATATCAGTGTTAGACAGTACTTATCTTGGCACAAATATCAGTGTTAGACAGTAGTTATCTTGGCACAGATATCAGTGTCAGACAGTAGTTATCTTGGCACAGATATCAGTGTTAGACAGTAGTTATCTTGGCACAGATATCAGTGTCAGACAGTAGTTATCTTGGCACAGATATCAGTGTTAGACAGTAGTTATCTTGGCACAGATATCAGTGTCAGACAGTAGTTATCTTGGCACAGATATCAGTGTTAGACAGTAGTTATCTTGGTACAGTTATCAGTGTTAGACAGTAGTTATCTTGGCACAGATATTAGTGTTAGACAGTAGTTATCTTGGCACAGATATCAGTGTTAGACAGTAGTTATCTTGGCACAGATATCAGTGTTAGACAGTAGTTATCTTGGCACAGATATCAGTGTTAGACAGTAGTTATCTTGGCACAGATATCAGTGTTAGACAGTAGTTATCTTGGCACAGATATCAGTGTTAGACAGTAGTTATCTTGGCACAGATATCAGTGTTAGACAGTAGTTATCTTGGCACAGATATCAGTGTCAGACAGTAGTTATCTTGGCACAGATATCAGTGTCAGACAGTAGTTATCTTGGCACAGATATCAGTGTCACACAGTAGTTATCTTGGCACAGATATCAGTGTTAGACAGTAGTTATCTTGGCACAGATATCAGTGTTAGACAGTACTTATCTTGGCACAAGTATCAGTGTTAGACAGTAGTTATCTTGGCACAGATATCAGTGTCAGACAGTAGTTATCTTGGCACAGATATCAGTGTTAGACAGTAGTTATCTTGGCACAGATATCAGTGTTAGACAGTACTTATCTTGGCACAAATATCAGTGTTAGACAGTAGTTATCTTGGCACAGATATCAGTGTTAGACAGTACTTATCTTGGCACAAATATCAGTGTTAGACAGTAGTTATATCTTGGCACAGATATCAGTGTCAGACAGTAGTTATCTTGGCACAGATATCAGTGTTAGACAGTAGTTATCTTGGCACAGATATCAGTGTTAGACAGTACTTATCTTGCACAGATATCAGTGTTAGACAGTAGTTATCTTGGCACAGATATCAGTGTCAGACAGTAGTTATCTGGTACAGATATCAGTGTTAGAAAGTAGTTATCTTGGTACAGATATCAGTGTTAGTCAGTAGTTATCTTGTACAGATATCAGTGTTAGAAAGTAGTTATCTTGGTACAGATATCAGTGTTAGACAGTAGTTATCTTGGTACATATATCAGTTTAGACAGTAGTTATCTTGGTACAGATATCAGTTTGACAGTAGTTATCTTGTACAGATATCAGTGTTAGACAGTAGTTATCTTGGTACAGATATCAGTGTTAGACAGTAGTTATCTGGTACAGATATCAGTGTCAGACAGTAGTTATCTTGGTACAGATATCAGTGTTAGACAGTATTATCTTGGTACAGATATCAGTGTCAGACAGTAGACTTCTTGGTACAGATATCAGTGTTAGACAGTAGTTATCTTGGTACAGATATCAGTGTTAGACAGTAGTTATCTTGGTACAGTTATCAGTGTTAGACAGTAGATCTTGGACAGATATAGTGTTAGACAGTAGTTATCTTGGTACAGATATCAGTGTTAGACAGTGTTATCTTGGACAGATACAGTGTAGACAGTAGTTATCTTGGCACAGATATCAGTGTTAGACAGTAGTTATCTTGGCACAGATATAGTGTCAGACAGTATTATCTTGGACAGATATCAGTGTGACAGTAGTTATCTTGGCACAGATATCAGTGTTAGACAGTAGTTATCTTGGCACAGATATCAGTGTCAGACAGTAGTTATCTTGGCACAGATATCAGTGTAGACAGTAGTTATCTTGGCACAGATATCAGTGTCAGACAGTAGTTATCTTGGCACAGATATCAGTGTTAGACAGTAGTTATCTTGGCACAGATATCAGTGTCAGACAGTAGTATATCTTGGTACAGATATCAGTGTTAGAAAGTAGTTATCTTGGTACAGATATCAGTGTTAGTCAGTAGTATTCTTGGTACAGATATCAGTGTTAGAAAGTAGTTATCTTGGTACAGATATCAGTGTAGACAGTAGTTATCTTGGTACATATATCAGTGTTAGACAGTAGTTATCTTGGTACAGATATCAGTGTTAGACAGTAGTTTATCTTGGTACAGATATCAGTGTTAGACAGTAGTTATCTTGGTACAGATATCAGTGTTAGACAGTAGTTATCTTGGTACAGATATCAGTGTCAGACAGTAGTTATCTTGGTACAGATATCAGTGTTAGACAGTAGTTATCTTGGTACAGATATCAGTGTAGAAGTAGTTCTTGGTACAGATATCAGTGTTAGACAGTAGTTATCTTGGTACAGATATCAGTGTTAGACAGTAGTTATCTTGGTACAGTATATCAGTGTCAGACAGTAGACTTCTTGGTACAGATATCAGTGTTAGACAGTAGTTATCTTGGTACAGATATCAGTGTCAGACAGTAGTTTCTTGGTACAGATATCAGTGTTAGACAGTAGTTATCTTGGTACAGATATCAGTGTTAGACAGTAGTTATCTTGGTACAGATATCAGTGTCAGACAGTAGACTTCTTGGTACAGATATCAGTGTTAGACAGTAGTTATCTTGGTACAGATATCAGTGTTAGACAGTAGTTATCTTGGTACAGATATCAGTGTAGACAGTAGTTATCTTGGTACAGATATCAGTGTTAGACAGTAGTTATCTTGGTACAGATATCAGTGTCAGACAGTAGTTATCTTGGTACAGATATCAGTGTTAGACAGTAGTTATCTTGGTACAGATATCAGTGTCAGACAGTAGCTTCTTGGTACAGATATCAGTGTTAGACAGTAGTTATCTTGGTACAGATATCAGTGTTAGACAGTAGTTATCTTGGTACAGTATAGTGTTAGACAGTAGTTATCTTGGACAGATTCAGTGTAGACAGTAGTTATCTTGGTACAGATATCAGTGTTAGACAGTAGTTATCTTGGCACAGATATCAGTGTTAGACAGTAGTTATCTTGGACAGATATCAGTGTTAGACAGTAGTTATCTTGGTACAGATATCAGTGTTAGACAGTAGTTATCTTGGTCACAGATATCATGTCAGACAGTAGTTATCTTGGTACAGATATCAGTGTAGACAGTAGTTATCTTGGCACAGATATCAGTGTTAGACAGTAGTTATCTTGGTACAGATATCAGTGTAGACAGTAGTTATCTTGGCACAGATATCAGTGTTAGACAGTAGTTATCTTGGTACAGATATCAGTGTCAGACAGTAGTTATCTTGGTACAGATATCAGTGTAGACAGTAGTTATCTTGGTACAGATATCAGTGTTAGACAGTAGTTATCTTGGTACAGATATCAGTGTTAGACAGTAGTTATCTTGGTACAGATATCAGTGTTAGACAGTAGTTATCTTGGTACAGATATCAGTGTTAGACAGTAGTTATCTTGGTACAGATATCAGTGTTAGACAGTAGTTATCTTGGACAGATATCAGTGTAGACAGTAGTTATCTTGGACAGATATCAGTTAGCAGTAGTTATCTTGGACAGATATCAGTGTTAGAAGTAGTTATCTTGGCACAGATATCAGTGTAGACAGTAGTTATCTTGGTACAATATCAGTGTTAGAAGTAGTTATCTTGGTACAGATATCAGTGTTAGCAGTAGTTATCTTGGTACAGATTCAGTGTAGAAGTAGTTATCTTGGTACAGATATCAGTGTTAGACGTAGTTATCTTGGTACAATATCAGTGTAGACAGTAGTTATCTTGGTACAGATATCAGTGTTAGACAGTAGTTATCTTGGTACAGATATCAGTGTAGACAGTAGTTATCTTGGTACAGATATCAGTGTTAGACAGTAGTTATCTTGGTACAGATATCAGTGTTAGACAGTATTATCTTGGTACAGATATCATGTAGACAGTATTTCTTGGTACAGATATCAGTGTTAGACAGTAGTCTTGTACAGATATCAGTGTTAGACAGTAGTTATCTTGGTACAGATATCAGTGTTAGCAGTAGTTATCTTGGTACAGATATCAGTGTAGACATAGATTCTTGGTACAGATATCAGTGTAGACGTAGTTCTTGGTACAGATATCAGTTTAGACAGTAGTTATCTTGGTACAGTATCAGTGTCAGACAGTAGTTCTTGGTACAGATATCGGTACAGATATCAGTTTAGACAGTAGTTATCTTGGTACAGATATCAGTGTTAGACAGTAGTTATCTTGGTACAGATATCAGTGTTAGAAAAGTAGTTATCTTGGTACAGATATCAGTGTTAGACAGTAGTTATCTTGGTACAGATATCAGTGTTAGACAGTAGTTATCTTGGTACAGATATCAGTGTCAGACAGTAGACTTCTTGGTACAGATATCAGTGTTAGACATAGTTATCTTGGTACAGATATCAGTGTAGACAGTAGATTCTTGGTACAGTTATGATTTAGACAGTAGTTACTTGGTACAGATATAGTGTTAGACAGTAGTATCTTGGTACAGATATCAGTGTCAGACAGTAGATCTTGGACAGATATCAGTGTTAGACAGTAGTTATCTTGGTACAGATATCAGTGTTAGACAGTAGTTATCTTGGCACAGATATTAGTGTTAGACAGTAGTTATCTTGGCACAGATATCAGTGTCAGACAGTAGTTATCTTGGCACAGATATCAGTGTTAGACAGTAGTTATCTTGGCACAGATATCAGTGTCAGACAGTAGTTATCTTGGCACAGATATCAGTGTTAGACAGTAGTTATCTTGGTACAGATATCAGTGTCAGACAGTAGTTATCTTGGTACAGATATCAGTGTTAGACAGTAGTTATCTTGGTACAGATATCAGTGTCAGACAGTAGACTTCTTGGTACAGATATCAGTGTTAGACAGTAGTTATCTTGGTACAGATATCAGTGTTAGGCAGTAGTTATCTTGGTACAGTTATCAGTGTCAGACAGTAGACTTCTTGGTACAGATATCAGTGTTAGACAGTAGTTATCTTGGTACAGATATCAGTGTTAGACAGTAGTTATCTTGGTACAGATATCAGTGTCAGACAGTAGTTATCTTGGTACAGATATCAGTGTTAGACAGTAGTTATCTTGGTACAGATATCAGTGTCAGACAGTAGACTTCTTGGTACAGATATCAGTGTTAGACAGTAGTTATCTTGGTACAGATATCAGTGTCAGACAGTAGACTTCTTGGTACAGATATCAGTGTTAGACAGTAGTTATCTTGGTACAGATATCAGTGTCAGACAGTAGACTTCTTGGTACAGATATCAGTGTTAGACAGTAGTTATCTTGGTACAGATATCAGTGTTAGACAGTAGTTATCTTGGTACAGATATCAGTGTTAGACAGTAGTTATCTTGGTACAGATATCAGTGTTAGACAGTAGTTATCTTGGTACAGATATCAGTATTAGTCAGTAGTTATCTTGGTACAGATATCAGTGTTAGTCAGTAGTTATCTTGGTACAGATATCAGTGTTAGAAAGTAGTTATCTTGGTACAGATATCAGTGTTAGACAGTAGTTATCTTGGTACAGATATCAGTGTTAGACAGTAGTTATCTTGGTACAGATATCAGTGTCAGACAGTAGACTTCTTGGTACAGATATCAGTGTTAGACAGTAGTTATCTTGGTACAGATATCAGTGTCAGACAGTAGACTTCTTGGTACAGATATCAGTGTTAGACAGTAGACTTCTTGGTACAGATATCAGTGTTAGACAGTAGACTTCTTGGTACAGATATCAGTGTCAGACAGTAGACTTCTTGGTACAGATATCAGTGTTAGACAGTAGTTATCTTGGTACAGATATCAGTGTTAGACAGTAGTTATCTTGGTACAGATATCAGTGTTAGACAGTAGTTATCTTGGTACAGATATCAGTGTCAGACAGTAGACTTCTTGGTACAGATATCAGTGTTAGACAGTAGTTATCTTGGTACAGATATCAGTGTCAGACAGTAGACTTCTTGGTACAGATATCAGTGTTAGACAGTAGTTATCTTGGTACAGATTCGAATCGCGCACCTCACAAACAAAAGCCAGAAGCGTGGACAGATTTGGTCATCTAGCTCGATCAGAACGCTAATAAAAAATAGAGGAGGCGGTGACTCCGTGCTGTTTGGTAGATGGGTAGTCTGCCAACGTTTTGGTGCAACCGCTGTCGTCATATTCAAGGACGTCTTTTGTACTATAAGGATGGAGAAGGTAGGACCCACTGAAAGGTACACGGCGTCACACGCCGGTTGACACTATCACTGATGTAGTCCGCACTGTTGGCAGCTGTACTACATGTGTGACTTGGAGGGTCGTCGTTTCACACACGCTTGTCCCAACGGAACGCTGTTCCTGCAACGCCTGATGGTCTGCGACCACTGGTACATGGTGAGCTGCAACAAGTCGGAGCTCGACTACAGCGCCAACCTGCTGATCGGCCAGCGGGATAAACACTTCGTCAGCCCTGAAGAGCATCTGCAAATGCGCGAGCCAGGTACCGTGTGCATTAACTGTTCTAGAAACCAGCATGTAAAGCTTGTAAAGACTAAGTAAAGTTCACCCTAGAACAGGCCATGAAGGCCCAGAAGGGGAGTAGAGGTATAGCTCTACTATTTCTTTAACCTCGGCGCTAGATGAGGGTGGGTGTTCAACGCCATGCCCCGGCCGCTTTACACCCGGGAAAGAGACCCGGTAACCATTGTATAGAAGGCTGGGTTGGCCCCAGGGCCGGTCTGGACGGGTTCTAAAAATCTCGCCCCCACCGGGATTCGATCCCCGGACCGTCCAGCCCGTAGCGAGTCACTATACCGACTGAGCTATTGCGGCCCATTTAAAAAACTACGCGTAACTTTATTTATACGTAGAGATTCAGTCCGTACCGCGCAGTAAACACACTCCGTCTCATTTATACAATCCAGTCAGTTAACGTTGTACAGTGAAATAATCGCTGTTTGTTCTGAGATCCACACAAAACACATAAATTCAGTCCGTACCGCGCAGTAAACACACTCCGTCTCAGTTATACAAACCAGTCAGTTAATGCTGTACAGTGAAATAATCGCTGTTTGTTCTGAGATCCACACAAAACACATAAATACAGTCCGTACCGCGCAGTAAACACACCTCCGTCTCAGTTATACAAACCAGTCAGTTAATGTTGTACAGTGAAATAATCGCTGTTTGTTCTGAGATCCACACAAAACATATAAATACAGTTCGTACCGCGCAGTAAACACACTCCGTCTTAGTTATACAAACCAATCAGTTAATGTTGTACAGTGAAATAATCGCTGTTTGTTCTGAGATCCACACAAAACACATAAATACAGTCCGTACCGCGCAGTAAACACACTCCGTCTCAGTTTTACAAACCAGTCAGTTAATGTTGTACAGTGAAATAATCGCTGTTTGTTCTGAGATCCACACAAAACATATAAATACAGTTCGTACCGCGCAGTAAACACACTCCGTCTTAGTTATACAAACCAATCAGTTAATGTTGTACAGTGAAATAATCGCTGTTTGTTCTGAGATCCACACAAAACACATAAATACAGTCCGTACCGCGCAGTAAACACATTCCGTCTCAGTTTTACAAACCAGTCAGTTAATGTTGTACAGTGAAATAATCGCTGTTTGTTCTGAGATCCACACAAAACATATAAATACAGTTCGTACCGCGCAGTAAACACACTCCGTCTTAGTTATACAAACCAATCAGTTAATGTTGTACAGTGAAATAATCGCTGTTTGTTCTGAGATCCACACAAAACACATAAATACAGTCCGTACCGCGCAGTAAACACACTCCGTCTCAGTTTTACAAACCAGTCAGTTAATGCTGTACAGTGAAATAATCGCTGTTTGTTCTGAGATCCACACAAAACACATAAATACAGTCCGTACCGCGCAGTAAACACACTCCGTCTCAGTTATACAAACTAGTCAGTTAATGCTGTACAGTGAAATAATCGCTGCTTGTTCTGAGATCCACACAAAACACATAAATACAGTCCGTACCGCGCAGTAAACACACTCCGTCTCAGTTATACAAACCAGTCAGTTAATGCTGTACAGTGAAATAATCGCTGTTTGTTCTGAGATCCACACAAAACACATAAATTCAGTCCGTACCGCGCAGTAAACACACACCGTCTCAGTTATACAAACCAGTCAGTTAATGCTGTACAGTGAAATAATCGCTGTTTGTTCTGAGATCCACACAAAACACATAAATACAGTCCGTACCGCGCAGTAAACACACTCCGTCTCAGTTATACAAACCAGTCAGTTAATGTTGTACAGTGAAATAATCGCTGTTTGTTCTGAGATCCACACAAAACACATAAATACAGTCCGTACCGCGCAGTAAACACACTCCGTCTCAGTTATACAAACCAGTCAGTTAATGCTGTACAGTGAAATAATCGCTGTTTGTTCTGAGATCCACACAAAACACATAAATACAGTCCGTACCGCGCAGTAAACACACTCCGTCTCAGTTATACAAACCAGTCAGTTAATGCTGTACAGTGAAATAATCGCTGTTTGTTCTGAGATCCACACAAAACACATAAATACAGTCCGTACCGCGCAGTAAACACACTCCGTCTCAGTTATACAAACCAGTCAGTTAATGCTGTACAGTGAAATAATCGCTGTTTGTTCTGAGATCCACACAAAACACATAAATACAGTCCGTACCGCGCAGTAAACACACTCCGTCTCAGTTATACAAACCAGTCAGTTAATGCTGTACAGTGAAATAATCGCTGTTTGTTCTGAGATCCACACAAAACACATAAATACAGTCCGTACCGCGCAGTAAACACACTCCGTCTCAGTTATACAAACCAGTCAGTTAATGCTGTACAGTGCATTCTGTTGTTGCCCATCACGTTACTAAAGACAGTAAGGACACTGTGGACAATATGTAAAGCGTAGAAAGCTGTGAAAAATTTGCACTCAAAGAATGATGGAACTTTGCAAATGTTGCTTCAGGCCGTGCCATGGCTCAGGCTGTTAGTCACCGGCCTCTCACCGCGGAGGCCCCGGGTCGGTCCCCGGTCAGTCCATTTGGAATTTATGTTCGAGAAAGTGGCACTGGGCAGGTTTTTTCCCCGAGTACTTCTGTTTTCCCCTGTCAGTTTCATTCCACCGGTGCTCCATTACAGCGAAAAACGAAAGAAACTAATCATCTTCATCACAGGTTGCACCATAAGCCTCAAGGCTGCGGTGCGTCCGTAAAATCTGACGCGGGGCCCTTCACCGCAAAAACAAATCTTGTTTCAGGAGCCACTCCGGTGAAGATTTGACGTTTCGCCAGACTATATGTTTAAAACATATAAATACAGGGTGGTTTTTTATGGTGTTCCTATATACTGTGTTTTTTCTCGAAGGAAAAGCGGCCAGGGCGTGAATTTAATCACTTGCCTACCCTTAGTTGCAAGATTAAGAATGTGTGGAGCCATACATCAGATCCTCGTACATGTCTTCATGGCGTTGACAGAGTAACCTTACATTTTACCTTCATCTAAGCACGTAACATGTCATGTTATATCTCGGCGAATACTGGTTCTATATACGATAATGCTGCCATGTTCAGCAAGTCGACAAGACGGACACCCCCCCATGGTTCCACAGCTCCTAGTGGGCCAGGGCTTCCTCATTATCGAGGCTTCACAATCACACTTTAGACACACCACACTCGGTAGGACTCCTCTGGACGAGGGACCAGCCCGTCGCAGAGACCTCTATCTGTCAACACACAACACTCACAAAAGACAGACATCTATGTCCCTGGCAGGATTCGAACCCAAAATGCCAGCAAGCGATCAGCCGCAAAATAAGAGGGTCACCAGAAACTTTTATCTCTCTCGCAGCAGTATAACAATGATTCTGCTTTTTTTTCCAGTGGAATTCTTCACAAGACGACAAAACGCATTCTCTGTGCAACACGGCAGTTTGGTTCCTGAGGTCACGGATCTAAAGCAGACATATTCTGCAGTTATCGGCAGTCCAGTTTCTGATAGTGGACTCCTAAGGGATGGACTGAAAGAAGATCGTCACTCATTGGACAGTACATCGGCAGCGCAAGATCCATCAAACAATCGCAGGGCACGAAACAGAGACATCAACAAGTCACGATCACAGTCATCGAACCCACAGACATCAACTCCCTCAGATTCGTACTCTTCGGTATATTTCGGAACTCTTCCTGCCGCTTACACAAATAATCCCTTCTTCCAAAGCCTCTTATTGAGAACAACGCCGTCGACCCCACAGAAGCCCACAGACACCCCAATGTCTGCAGAGCTCCAAGACAACAGTGGGGCTCAACTGACAGAAAGCAAGACTTTCACAGACGAATATCGCGAATTACGAGATATTGCTGATGCCAGGGTCTCGCACACACAGACTCTGCCGCAACAATCTTCACGTAGCAAATCAAGTGATTTAGCTTTCCGCTTGGGAATTCCTGACGTAGAAAGCGTTCCAATCAGTTTTACGCAAGAAGAAGTTCCTGATACCTACATTAACAAGCCGTTACGTCAGTCTCTGTCTGTACCGACACACTTCCATTACCAACATCAATAATTGCTCCCAATATTGAGCAAACTTCTCCTCAGACAAATTACAACTTTGGCGAAAATGAAGATGATTTTGACAACACTGTGGAACTCCATCTTCTGGACCATCGTCGGATGTTCTTCATTCCAGATTCGGATGAAGATATTGAAGATCGTCAAACGGGGAACACGACAGTGTTGTCCATCTCGGTGCCAGAAAATTCACACATTATGCATTTTCGACACAATATTGAAGTAACTTCAGGTCACAATCTTGATTGTCCCAGGTGTAATCCGGCTTTCCTTGTCCCAGGAACCTGTCATCCTTGTGTCATTATTCGATGATATTGTGTGTGTGTGTGTGTGTGCAAGGTGTAAGTAGTAATAAGACTCCTGTGGCCCTTAGTGTTATACAGGGTGTACCGTATAAAACGGAACCCCAAACTGTAAACGATTTATTTTATTTTGATTTTTTTTCAGATATATCAAGGATGTGATAAACCGTGTGTAATTACAGCAGAGACCGGAAGTGTCCTCTATATTTTTGAAGACAGACATTGACGCTTTTCACAGTGTTTTCCACAAATATTCGAAGAGTAGTTTGGTCAGTGCCGGCAACAGCGTGTTCAGTGTTTTGCCTAAGGCCCTCAGGTTTCATGGGCTATTGTTGTAGACTCTTCTTTTAAGAAATCCCCACAGAAAGAAGTCAGGTGGCGTAAGGTCTGGAGATCGTGGTGGCCAAAGTCCACGCCTGACAATGCCATAACTGAAGCAATCCTGCAAGAAAGCTGTTGTCGTTATCGCAATAGGGCGGTCACCACATCTTGCTGAAACAAAACAGTCCCGTGTATTCTTCTCCAGCAGAGCAACGAATTGAGTCAAAAGATGTGGGTAACTTCCCGCAGTAATTGTTTCTTCAAAGAAGAGTGTTGCCACAATTCGTTTTCGAGACACAGCACACCAAACAAATCTTTGACGAATGCAGAGGATTTTCGTGCAGTACAAGAGGGTTTTGAGCAGTTCATATTGCACTGTCCGTAAAACAAGTTGTCCAACACATAAACCACTTCTTGTGGAAAAAAATCATGTTTTGGTTACTGGATTTACCGCACAAATATAGCAAGGCACTGAACTTTTGCTGAACGACTCGGCAAATGTTGGAAGTGTCCATTACAGGGGGGGGGGGGGTATGGGGCAGCTACTCATATACTTATTTCAGTATTTATAACGTGTTTGATTTTGTGGGCGAGACTTGCACGGTACTGTCTGTATTGTAGTATAATTGTAAATTAATGATGGCACCCACTTCCTGAAGGACGTAAGTCACAAAATGCGCAGAACTGTGATTTCTGGACCACTGCACACTCCTGACATCTACCGGTCATGCAGTGGAAGTGTTGCAGATGTGTTTTAGTTCTGCAGTGCAATGCGCCGGAACTACACAAAGCGACACAAAGGTATATTATTAAGCTTAAACTTACAGTTGCTTAAAATGACATTCATAATTTGTGGTACGTAAATTGACTGTCTGCAGTTGCAGAGACAAAGTTTAATTCTATTTGACAAGGCAGGATTTAAGTAACAATTGCCCTACAATAGTCTATTTATCTCAGAATTCATTTCTGTTCCACAGCACATGTGGTATTTCCAAACACGCAATAATTCGAATTTAAGACGCACCGTTTCTCATATTTTTCCGACTGAAAATTAAGGCGCGTCTTAATTCAATGTATTATTTTTCATGCTTCCAAGCGTCGAAAACATCATTTTACTCTTAGAAATGTCCTCGCTAAAATATCAGGAAATTTTACGCCAGTGAAATTAATTCCTTACAATTTCACACTGTTGACACGTGCATCTTCGTCATATTAATCAAGTTATAAACAACCGATGCAACTAAAACCACTTTTTAGTGCTTTATTATAATTGTTAAATTGTACCCTACACGTGTTTCGATCCTAGGATATCGTCAGGGGGTTTATGCTAAAGTACAGTCACTTCAACACATGATTTAAATTTCTATATGCACTTTGAACATAAGTTAAAATCTTGTAAAAGATTCTTAAAGTTGTAATTATAAAGCTGTAGATGGAGATTGTGGAACTGCTGGCGTGTGGTATTAAAGTTGTATGGTGTAAAGTGTGGTTTAGGTAGTACTCCTCACCAACACACGTGTACACTCCGCTCACCGTAGTACTCCTCACACACAACACGCAGTACATCGCTCACGCAAAAACATTTCATATGCTTTTAATACACACCAGCAGTTCCACAATCTACCATCTACAGTGCTTTTATAATTTTACAATTTAGAGAATCTTTTACAAGATTTTACTTATGTTTCAGAGTGCAGATAGAATATTTTAAATATGTGTTGAAGTGACTGTAGCTTTTAGCAATAAACCCTGACGATTATCCTAGAATCGAACACGTGTAGGCAGAATTTACAATTTTATTAAGCTACTTAAAGTGGTTTTAGTGTGCATCGGTTGGTTATAACTTATTAATATTCCTTGCAAATTGTTCCTCAAAATTCCTTCTTAAATGTGGGGTGCGTCTTAAAACAGACGTCTTCTTAAATTCGCAGCAATGAGGTAATGTGTTGTATATATGTCATCAAGAGCAATATCTTATATTGTGCTTTTTCCCATAACAAGTAATATTCTAACAATACAAACAAGCCTATCTTTATAAACACATTTTTTATTCTGTTGTATTTCTTATCTACATCAACTGCTTTCCCGTCATATCTAAGTGTCGTGTATATTGGAAGAAAGACGAAAAGTTTTGTACCCTAAGAGGCTAACAGTTTTATCAAATCTTACATGGCAGATCATTACAAATGTGTCGTTTTCCCACAATGTGAACAGTTTTCCTAACAAACCAGTGTCGTACTGGCTATGTGTTAGTGCCACATACAACAAGTGTCGTACTGGCTATGTGTTAGTGCCACATACAACCAGTGTCGTACTGGCTATGTGTTAGTGCCACATACAACCACTGTCGTACTGGCTATGTGTTAGTGCCACATACAACCAGTGTCGTACTGGCTATGTGTTAGTGCCACTACAACCAGTGTCGTACTGGCTATGTGTTAGTGCCACATACAACCACTGTCGTACTGGCTATGTGTTAGTGCCACATACAACCAGTGTCGTACTGGCTATGTGTTAGTGCCACATGCAACCAGTTTCGTACTGGCTATGTGTTAGTGCCACATACAACCAGTGTCGTACTGGCTACGTGTTAGTGCCACATACAACCAGTGTCGTACTGGCTATGTGTTAGTGCCACATACAACCAGTGTCGTACTGGCTATGTGTTAGTGCCACATAAACCAGTGTCTTACTGGCTATGTGTTAGTGCCACATAAACCAGTGTCGTACTGGCTATGTGTTAGTGCCACATAAACCAGTGTCGTACTGGCTATGTGTTAGTGCCACATAAACCAGTGTCGTACTGGCTATGTGTTAGTGCCACATAAACCAGTGTCATACTGGCTATGTGTTAGTGCCACATAAACCAGTGTCATACTGGCTATGTGTTAGTGCCACATAAACCATTGTCGTACTGGCTATGTGTTAGTGCCACATACAACCAGTGTCGTACTGGCTATGTGTTAGTGCCACTACAACCAGTGTTGTACTGGCTATATGTTAGTGCCACTACAACCAGGTATCTAGTTTTCGCTGTTTATTTAACATTAGGTTTTGTAATATGGATTTGCCGTTTTCGGGAGATAATGCATTTTGTCAAAATATAAACTTAGAAAACAAAAGCTTTCAAGCTGCTTGAAGGAGGCAGCCCAAAAGAGACCAAATTTTGGGTACTGGCTACACTTTCTTTGTTCAATGAAAGTATTAGATCAAAAAGTTGATGTTGGTTACCTTTTCCACTGTAAGATCACGTGTATGAAATGACGTACTATGCAGTATATATATACGTGTTAATCTGTAGAGAACTTAGTGATGTTAGCATAAATTAATAGTTCGAAGCCTAATGATAAATATATATACCACCTACACTTTGAAGGATAGTGGTAAGTATATGTACGGCCTGCTGTAAGATTAATAAATTCTGCTTTTTACCCACGCAGTGTATTTATATGTTTTGTATAATTCTCACGACAAAGAACCATTTTGTCTCCGAACAAAATTAACTGGTTTGTGTAATGTTAAATGATCTGTAGCCGTGTATTGAGCAGTCAGGTATGATATTAAATGATCTGTAGCCGTGTATTGAGCAGTCAGGTATGATATTAAATTATCTGTAGCCGTGCATTGAGCAGTCAGGTATGATATTAAATTATCTGTAGCCGTGCATTGAGCAGTCAGGTATGATATTAAATTATCTGTAGCCGTGCATTGAGCAGTCAGGTATGATATTAAATTATCTGTAGCCGTGCATTGAGCAGTCAGGTATGATATTAAATGATCTGTAGCTGTGCATTGAGCAGTCAGGTATGATATTAAATGATCTGTAGCTGTGCATTGAGCAGTCAGGTATGATATTAAATGATCTGTAGCTGTGCATTGAGCAGTCAGGTATGCTATTAAATGATCTGTAGCCGTGCATTGAGCAGTCAGGTATGATATTAAATGATCTGTAGCCGTGCATTGAGCAGTCAGGTATGATATTAAATGATCTGTAGCTGTGCATTGAGCAGTCAGGTATGATATTAAATGATCTGTAGCTGTGCATTGAGCAGTCAGGTATGCTATTAAATGATCTGTAGCCGTGCATTGAGCAGTCAGGTATGATATTAAATGATCTGTAGCCGTGCATTGAGCAGTCAGGTATGATATTAAATGATCTGTAGCCGTGCACTGAGCAGTCAGGTATGATATTAAAACCAACAAAGGCACATAAATGTATGAAAGTGTATTATACACACCGTATACCTGCTACATGTTTCGGCCGCTCATATGGCCGTCTTCAGGGAGGTGTATTACAAAGGATAGATATATCGAAATATTACAGAGGTATTAGAACCAATGCACAGATAAAAAATTTAAATTTGAATATTATATGGTTTAAAACATACACTTAAGATTATAATATACATAGAAATATTTAGTCTGTTTTATCTATATTTTAGTCTTAAACGTATATTCTAAACCATACATTTTAAAAATGTAATAAGTCGAACTCGGTTATAACGTCATGAAAGAGACTGAACATTTTGTGTCGTTATAAACGAGTGTTGTTATAACCGAGGAGTATAATGTTATGGTTAGCAGTGAGGAATTTATTGGTACCACAGAATATCTGACGTTATAGACGAGGTTTCGTATAAACCTATGTCGTTATAACCGGGTTCGACTGTATTTTATATCTATGTATTGGTCCCATTATCTTCTGTAATATTTCGATGTACCTCGTATGTAGCCTTTGTAATACAAATCCCTGAAGATGGCTACATGAGTGACCGAAACATTTAGGAGGTATACAGTGTGTATAATACATTTTCATATACTTACTTGTATTTTTTGGTTTTGATATCATACCTAACTTGTTTTTATAATGAAGACGTACTGTGTTCTCTGTGAGGTGCGAACTGAGGACACACAGAACATTTAATGGAAAATATGTATTGGTTTCGAGGTTAATGACGTATGTTCAAGTTCTGTGACATCATTAATATCATATGCCTGATGTTCAGAATTTTTTTCTATTGCGGTTGTGATTGAGGGTAGCAATGTTTTTTTTATTAAAATGAAGAATTCAAAATTTTGGTAGTTCTCCTTTTCGTCCACCTTTCCGTGTGTTATTGCCCCCAAGGACGCTCTGTTCGTTGCGGGGTTTCGTACTCCAGTTTCGCGGATGGCATGGCTGTCCGTCAACAGATGTCGCTACTTGCTTATCAGACACAACATGTGACGTACAGCAAAGCACACTAAGATGCGTCTAGTGACAATCTTGTGTCCACGTGGTTTATTAGCGATAAATATACAGGGCATACACAAAAGAATGGTGCGGATTTAATAGTGAACACTATTTAAACCGCACCATTTTTTTGTGTATGCCCTGTATTTCTGTGCTATGAGGCAGTACGCCAGAATTTAAATGAAATTTGACACGCTTCTGAAACATGAAATCGGTGGGTTGGGAATGCATTACGCATTATAGAGTTAAGAAATACATACAGAATATTTGTGGGAAAACAGGAAAGGATGTGGCTTAGTGGGACACCAGAATATTTAAATATTTTGTTCAGTGCATCTTAGACTTTATATAGTTTTAATAGTTTTTCGTAGGCAAACTATATTTTATACGGCGCTTCCGTCCACCTGCAGTCAGTCACATATAACATCTTCATAAAATGATTCAAAGTATTTCGTCTAATGAAGAAGCTGTCTGTCTACTGTCGTAATTTCAGTATACGCAAAACGGACTTTATCAATTTGGCTACTCTGGTGTCTGTGAACATTTTAAAAGCGATAGGCGTATGGATCAAAAGTTTAAAATAAAATGTACGATTTTGGGAGCAATTTGAACTGGGCAAATTATATATGAAATTTTATTAAAATCTGTCAAAATATCATCACACTTCTAACGTGCGAACACACAGAGACATATGATCTTCGTTGTAAACGTTCATTCATTCTGTAGTCCGTCTTACGACAGGTCCGTAGCCTCTTCCAAAGCGAGATCTCCACAGAGTGCGATCTAGTGCTTCCTCTTTCAATTTCCAGTATCTTTTATTTTCCTTAAGGTCATTCAGTAGCTTCTTACGCCTTCTCCCTCGTCTTCCCGTCACTTCTATCCTTCCCTCTAACTTTCCTTCAATCACATGTTTCAGAAGGCAGTTTCTACGCAAGATGTGACCAATCCAGTTAGCCTTTCTTCTTTTTATTGTATGTACGATATTCCTCTCCTCCTTCACTCTGTGTAATACTTCTTCATTTCTCACACGATCGGTCCAACTGATCTGCATTGTAAACGTTACGTTTGTGAAAATTGTAAATAGCTGCAGTGTACATATTGGTGTACTACACTGCTACTGTGATGTGCAGTTTACAGCGTGGCACCCTGTGTTGGCACATGCGCAGTCTCCTAACCTTTCTCCCTGTCCCGCAGTCGTCACCAAGACAGTTCAGTTCACCTGAGACATCTGTTGGTTCTGACTGTGTGTTGTTATTACATATTTCGCAACGACATTTTTTTTTCTGAATTAAGTGTTTCAAATGTGGCTGCGACGTGGACGCTCCAGGATGTGCCCGGTACGCTCCGGTAAGTATTTCTATTTATTTTACCTTATTTTACGTCTTGTTACCTCACGTAACATGCAGGTAAATGATTGAGGGCTTTTGCTGGGCTTCATGTTGAGTGGTAAAATTGTGGGTTTATATCTTAATGTTATCAGTCTTATGTCTGTCGTCTTTGATATTCATCAAAAGTTACGACGTTTCGGTCCGCGTGACGTTACCAAACTTTGCACACGTGTATTTACATTATATTCATCCTACACTATTCCATGTTTGCCGTTATTTGGGTCCTGTAGAACGTAAGCGGATAGTGTATGTGACTGTACCTCAATAGGGAGGGCGCAATGATACTAGGCCACTGTTTGCCTTGCACGCTGTTTTCTGTGTGCAGGTTGGCAACAATGCGCCTCACAGAACTGCGTCATGACTGACGCCATGTTTAAAGTCGTGTAGTTTAGAGCCGTGGTGTTTTGCGACTTGTCTATAAGTGGTGTTACGACGACTGGTGCACTTGAATACTTTGTTACTTGTGAGTATAGCAGGATTAACTTCACTTTATATTCACCGTGCATCTTTTTATAATTGAATTATTTGTACCAACAAAAGCACTTGTTGGTAAAAATAATTCAATTATAGCAGGATTAGTTCCACAAAGTCTCCAGCTTCTTTCAAAGTGCACGATTTATGGCACATTTTTCAAAACATCAGTCGTGGGAACGAGGTTTTGGGGCTGGGCATAACTCTTTTCAGGCCTGCCGAGAGGGGGTCTACTTTCATCATAATGGTCTTCCGGGCTGTTGTGCTGGTTGTCAGGTTTGAAGTCTTCAAACGTGCCAACTGGCGAAACAACAATGCTGTGCGATTAGACGACAGAGGATAGTCTGTGTTTATATTCGAACAATGAAATAGTATTTTCCTATACACTTTATAAAAGTTTCTCTTTACATTTAATTACAGTTAAAACAATTTTAATAATGCAATTAACGTTTCTAAAATTTATTAAAAAAAAAGAAATTCCCAAATTTTTTCGTGTAACACAGAGCTACCGTCCGCTTACCAACACGGGTACGCGTACCACCGTTTGAAAAACACCGTTCTAACACACTTAAAAAGGCACTGGTTACGAAAATCTCAAACCTCACTTTTTGTCCAAGTTCTATTTTCAATGTTTCATTACGAGACCAATTTTTACCCATATCAATCAAAGTTCTGGACTGGCATATGTGCGACATGTAAAGTTTCCATAGCAGGTTTGTAGAGGATTCAGTTCTTCCTGGATATGACGCTGTGACACTGGGTTAAAGATTATAAACCCTCAACCCTTGAAGTTAGAAGCACTAGGTTCCTTCGAAACGTCAGAAACCACCAACACAGCGATATAGCGTCACTTTCCAGACGATATTAAATCGCAGGTGGCATATTTCAGATTATTATTAAACAATAAGTTTATTATTCAAGTCTCATTATACAAATAATGTAGCAACAAGACAGTCCCTTTTGACTGAAATAGTCTAAAAGCGTATTCACGATGAAGCACTTGGACTGTTTATTCGAGGTCATGTCTGCTGCTGTACAGACTGTATGTGTCTGATGCTGGCAGTAACTGCTACCTTAACGAGACTTATTTAACATGGATATCACATGCACACAGCTATGTACACCCCTAAGGCGTAAAAATAATTATATTCCAGTTTGTAAAAGCACCTAACACAGTAACAAAATATACAGCTTACTAATTTTATTTTAAAAAATTCATATAAAATATAGAATGTCATTTTTCTCGTGTTTTCGTAGTCGATATTGGATTAGGCGTGGAGGACTAGTTGTCTTGGTATCTCGTGCTTGTGGTGGGATTCGCCGGAAAGACGATCACATTTCGAGTTATCGATTATTTCTCGATTTAATGGAAGGTGAGACAGACTGGGTCGGGACGTCGTTCGTAACGAGTAAGAGCACATTTTGACCTTTGAACTGAAGTCTAGACGCTGCAAGAGAGCCACGTAGCGGGAAGCATTTCGAACTTTCTGCGCCAAAGAAATCCTCACAGGTCTCTGAAACACAGACAAACGTATGTAAGCACTACCTGTGTTATGGCATAACACTTGTACTACGAATATATTAGATTACTTCCATTAAGTCCCTGGCGTTTGGCTTGAGAGTGTGGGCTGACATCATGAGAGTCACAAGGACAAGCTTCAGCTAACGGAGCAGGTGTAATCACGTGACTAGTGTTGGAGGATGAAGAAGTCAGGCTAGAATGCTTTGAATGTGAAAGGCTGTTGTTGCTGCAATGTGAACTACTGTTGATCACTTCATGATGTGTGATATGTACTTGTCTGGGCTGTTAGTGATGCAAGATGAGAGGGACTTTATGGACGTAGCCCGACTATAACTGAGAAATTAGTGTATCGTAAAGACGTATAGAACAAGAAGCATAAAGCTCCACCGCTTTTAAACTAGGTACTAAGTGGAGTAGAGTGGTTAGCTACATGTTTCGGCCAAATCATGCCCACGCAAGGAGCCCTAGTACCATGTTAGATAGGAGGCTAGGTGATCCTCAGGGCCAGTCTAGTGATGAAATAAAGTTGCATATTCCCTTTGAGATTATGCAGCCTGTTTGAAGTACAAGTGTATTGACAGTGAGGCATTATTAACATTCCGGTGATCACGGAGCGATGGAATTAAAATAGAGGACTAAATGTTATAGTAAGATTGTAGTAAGATTATTATAGTAATGTTATAATAAGATTATAGTAAGATTATTATAGTAATGTTATAGTAAGATTATAGTAAGATTATTATAGTAATGTTATAGTAAGATTATAGTAGGATTATTATAGTAATGTTATAGTAAGATTATAGTAGGATTATTATAGTAAATGTTATAGTAAGATTATAGTAGGATTATTATAGTAATGTTATAGTAAGATTATAGTAAGATTATTATAGTAATGTTATAGTAAGATTATAGTAGGATTATTATAGTAATGTTATAGTAAGATTATAGTAGGATTATTATAGTAATGTTATAGTAAGATTATATTAAGATTATTATAGTAATGTTATAGTAAGGTTATAGTAAGATTATTATAGTAATGTTATAGTAAGATTATAGTAAGATTATTATAGTAATGTTATAATAAGATTATAGTAGGATTATTATAGTAATGTTATAGTAAGATTATAGTAAGATTATTATAGTAATGTTATAGTAAGATTATAGTAAGATTATTATAGTAATGTTATAGTAAGATTATAGTAGGATTATTATAGTAATGTTATAGTAAGATTATAATAAGATTATTATAGTAATGTTATAGTAAGATTATAGTAAGATTATTATAGTAATGTTATAGTAAGATTATAGTAAGATTATTATAGTAATGTTATAGTAAGATTATAGTAGGATTATTATAGTAATGTTATAGTAAGATTATAATAAGATTATTATAGTAATGTTATAGTAAGATTACGCATATCTTTTATTTACTTCATACGGTGATATCCTTTTTCATTTACGCTCAGTTTTTCGGGAACACAACCAGGGCGTAAAACAAGGGTTACGTCTGATTTCATTTATTATATATAAACACAACGTTGATCGCGGAACCCTGGTTGGGAAACACTGTTACAGAGGGTTTCTTTTATCATGTCGCTCAGCACTGCAGCTGTCATGGGACGTCCCGGTGGGTGCAGACTTTCTATGCGATAAAGCTGTCGTGCTCGGAGAAACGATAAAAAAAATACACCCTGTATACCAACGAACATGAAGGAATTAATATGAATGTTCTGGCGGGCGCTGCCTACATGGACAAGCATTCAGGCGGGGCTATACAACTATCAGCTTTAATCGGTTAATCCTTTTTGTATGATTCAAGACAGACTCATAAATACATGCCAGCCTCCATGGACATTAGAAAAGCACTGGGGGGGGGGGGGGGTTCCTGGCGGAAGTGGAATTGCTAAGAAGTCCTACGGCATATATCAATTGTACAGAAATTATAAACGAAATTGCATGGAAGCAGGTACTACAGGGTGTTTTATTATCTTCACTCTCAGCATGGAAGCTTTCACGGGATGTCCCGTTGGATTCAGGCTTTCAATGCAATAAAGGCGCTGTGTCCGTGGAAATTATAAAGCGAACACCCTGTATATATGAAATATATGGAATATTGTGACGTGAAAGTGGCACCGCGTATTTGCAGCAAACCGACGTCTTGGAGGAACGCTGCTGCCAACGTACCAAATCTCACGGCGTCCAGCGCAGAACAGGGCAATGTTTATCAAAAAACAGAGTATGATACAGGACAATTGGTAAGCCATTCGAACACAGTGAACAATGAAGGTCACCGGAAACTTACTCCAATCCAAACCAAAAAGTGAAAGTACGTGGGACGACCTATACAGGCATACACAAAAGAATGGTGCAGTTTCAAAAGTAATAAACAATTTATGTCTCACCTTAGACGGGACACAACATACACCATCAGCGGCGGCAACTGTCCAAGTTTCTCATGCGCTACCAGCAGTTCGCTTCTCATGCTTACTGCGTGGCCGTGGGGCCAGTTTAGGGAAATGCGCTGGATCGGACGTGCTGCTGCAAATGGAGACAAGAACCTTCTCCCTTGGCCACCCCGTTCGCCAGATCTTACACCGTGCGATTTCTTTCTTTGGGGTTCGTTAAAGACAGCGTTTATGTACCACCATTGCCCACGTCCATCCATGAAATTCGTGATCGGATAACGCATGCACTGCAGGCCATTACAGCGGACATGCTACACCGGGTCTGGGATGAGTTTGATTACCGTGTGGATGTGTGTCGTGTTACCCAGGGTGCACACATTGAAGGATTGTAATTACCAAATGAGAAACGTGGACAGTTGCCGCCGCTGACGGTGTATGTTGTGCCCGTGTAAGGTGAGAATTACATTTTTTATTCACTTTTGATACCGCACCATTCTTTTGTGTATGCCCTGTATATAACACTTTGTTATTCAGCATTTTATGCTGCTTAAGCCACCGTACAGTCCTGCTCCTTGCTCAGTCGGGGATACCATTTTGGCTTAATTAATACTTAATTTAATTAATATATCAACCAACTTATGCCCTTAATAAAATACATTAAGAAGAAAGTATAAAACTACATGTTTCGGCACCGGGGTGCCTTTATCAGGGAGTTATTCAGAACAAAGCAGTACAAGTTCAACATGCTAATGAGGTATTGTGTCGCCTTATTAACATTATTTAAATATAAAGCATTTTAAAATACACAAAGCTAATAACCATAAAATTACAATAAGGTAAATTTAAAACTTTAAAGTGAGCCGTTCCAGGTAAAAGTTTCCAGTTGTTTACACTCTGGCTGGAGCATGCGTACAAACATGTGAGTAACATACAATCGGAGAGGTCACGTGTTCAAAAATAAAGAAGAATTGGAAATTGCTTTTCGTGAATCGTTGCGAATGCAAGAGCCCGATTTCTACCGCGACGGAATTTTTAAACTCGTACTAAAGGGCACAAATGCGTCAATTTGTTTGGGGATGATCACGGAAGATAACGATAACTGAATGGAATAAACGAGCTACGTGTAACCGTGTGATGACTAATTTGATTGTTATGGACTATTACTTACTGAGCATCCGCGGTACAGTCAGAGCATTACTATACAATCGCAAAAGGACAAGCCTATAGCGTGGAAGGAAAAATAATAAAGTGGCTCTTTGTTGATTCCTGTACGTGGGACAAACAGTACCACGTCTTTCTTAGATCTCTTGAGTGCTACCTGCGGACGGGAGGCGAGTCAGCTGGTTGAGACTCCGGTAAGGCGACAGTCCCCAGCGCGTCGTCCAACGTACTGTCTGAGACACGCATGCGCGAGTCGTAACGTAGCTGTCGTCAAATTCTGCACTTCGGGACAGTGCTGGACGGAGAGCTAGCTGTCCTCCCAGCTGAGCCACCGACGAGGGCTGAAGATGAAGTCAACTGTATCACCCCTCAGCAGTGTCTGCAGCTGTGACACTGCTGTCTTCTTGTCCACCATCTTGACGCACTGCAAATAAAATTCTCTGGTTGAAGTTTAAAAACTCAAGAAACAGTCTGTATGCATCGTACCCGGTGCGTGCTATATTTTCTGCCCATATCCTCACATCAGTCGGCATTATTTTAAGAGCAGTGAATACTATTTTTATCCTTATTGTCACCACCACCACTAGTAGTAGTAATAGCAGCAGCAGCAGCAGTAGTAGTAGTAGCAGTAGTAGTAGTAGTAGTAGTACCAATGTATTTCTTAAATTAAAATGTGTCCGATGTAAATGTTATTTGATGCTGCAAAGGATGGCAATGATAGTGAACCGGTGCTTGGTCGGTGTATAACGAAGCTTCTGTGGTTCATTTTACGGCACATTCTGAGGCTCCTGGGACTGCGAAAGTATAACAGCTAAATACATCAATCAGAATGTCTGCTAAGTCACACGTGTTTTCAGACAAAATATTTGCTGAATGGCGCACACGTGTCTTTAAAATGTTTGCTGAATGACGCACGTATCTTCAAAACGTTTGCTGAATGACGCACGTGTCTTCAATCAGAATGTTTGCTGAATGAGGAACACGCTTTTTCAAACGCAATGTTTTCTGAATGAGGTACACGTGTCTACCTGCAAATTAATAATATACTCGTCACATGTCCAGTTTACGAATCATGCACATCAGATAATTGTGAAATCAGGACTCACATTCTCTCTCTGTCGTTCCCGTAGGGTCGTCATTCCTCGTAGTAGTTGCGAACTTTCCCGCATGATTTCTTGCAACTGTTGCGCAGGCGTCGTATCTTCCGGTTCCAGCTTCCCCACCACTTCCGCTGTCAGCACTGTCTCCAGTGGCTGCACTCCTGCCGTTGCAGTGTTTGTGCCAGCAGCCACCTCCGCAGGACCGGCTTCTGACTGAGCGTCTGCGGACAGTTTCGATGTTATTGGCAGTCGTACACTTAGCACTTAGCAAACTGTATTGTGCTGCAAGGGTCAAGGCGGTGTAACACTGAGTCCCAAAACCCTAATGTTATCCTTATATAGGACCTTAACTTGTTTGTAAAAAAGCTATTCTCTTGTAAGCCAAATGCCGATTAAGTTGATACATGTGTTTGGTGGTGAAGGGCCCCGCAGCGGATGCTACAGACGCACCGCAGCCTTAAGACTTATTGTGCAACAGTGATGAAGATGAAGAGAAAGATGATGTATTTTTTTTCATTTTTGCAAGTCATAGAGCACCAGTGGAATGAAATTGACAGGGGAAAACCGAAGTACTCGGGGTAAAACCTGCCCCAGTGCCACTTTGTCCACCACAAATCCCACATGGACTGGCCCGGGATCGAACCCGAGCCTCCGCGGTGGGAGGCCGGCGACTAACCGCCTGAGCCATGGCACGGCTGATACAGGTGCTGCACTCGTTCTGATGTTTAGAAATCTGCGTTCTATTAACTGTAGCACGTACTGCGCAAAGTACTGCTATTGGCTGTAGCACGTATTGCACAAAGTACTGCTATTGGCTGTAGCACGTACTGCGCAAAGTACTGCTATTGGCTGTAGCACGTACTGAGCAAAGTACTGCTATTGGCTGTAGCACGTACTGCGCAAAGTAATGCTATTGGCTGTAGCACGTACTGCGCAAAGTACTGCTATTGGCTGTAGCACGTACTGAGCAAAGTACTGCTATTGGCTGTAGCACGTACTGCGCAAAGTACTGCTATTGGCTGTAGCACGTACTGCGCAAAGTAATGCTATTGGCTGTAGCACGTACTGCACAAAGTACTGCTATTGGCTGTAGCACGTACTGCGCAAAGTAATGCTATTGGTTGTAGCACGTACTGCACAAATTACTGACTATTGGCTGTAGCACGTACTGCACAAATTACTGCTATTGGCTGTAGCACGTACTGCGCAAAGTAATGCTATTGGCTGTAGCACGTACTGCACAAAGTACTGCTATTGGCTGTAGCACGTACTGCGCAAAGTAATGCTATTGGCTGTAGCACGTACTGCACAAAGTACTGCTATTGGCTGTAGCACGTACTGCGCAAAGTACTGCTATTGGCTGTAGCACGTACTGCGCAAAGTAATGCTATTGGCTGTAGCATGTACTGCACAAAGTACTGCTATTGGCTGTAGCACGTACTGCGCAAAGTAATGCTATTGGCTGTAGCACGTACTGCACAAAGTACCGCTATTGACTGTAGCACGTACTTCACAAAGTACTGCTATTGGCTGTAGCACGTACTGCGCAAAGTAATGCTATTGGCTGTAGCACGTACTGCACAAAGTACTGTTATTGGCTGTAGCACGTACTGCGCAAAGTAATGCTATTGGCTGTAGCACGTACTGCGCAAATTACTGCTATTGGCTGTAGTACGTACTGCACAAAGTACTGCTATTGGCTGTAGCATGTACTGCGCAAAGTAATGCTATTGACTGTAGCACGTACTGAGCAAAGTAATGCTATTGGCTGTAGCACGTACTGCGCAAATAATGCTTTTGACTGTAGCACGTACTGCACAAAGTACTGCTATTGGCTGTAGCACGTACTGCGCAAAGTAATGCTATTGGCTGTAGCACGTACTGCGCAAAGTAATGCTATTGGCTGTAGCACGCACTGCACAAAGTACTGCTATTGACTAGCACGTACTTCACAAAGTACTGCTATTGACTGTAGCACGTACTGCGCAAAGTACTGCTATTGGCTGTAGCACGTACTGCACAAAGTACTGCTGTTGGCTGTAGCACGTACTGCGCAAATACTGCTATTGGCTGTAGCACGTACTGCGCAAAGTAATGCTATTTGCTGTAGCACGTACTGCACAAAGTACTGCTATTGGCTGTAGCACGTACTGCGCAAAGTACTGCTATTGGCTTAGCACGTACTGCGCAAAGTACTGCTATTGGCTGTAGCACGTACTGCACAAAGTACTGCTATTGGCTGTGGCACGTACTGCGCAAAGTACTGCTATTGGCTGTAGCACGTACTGCGCAAAGTACTGCTATTGGCTGTAGCACATACTGCGCAAATAATCTATATCTACCTGAAGTCAATCCCTTCATTCATCTTTTGCTGCGTGCTAATTGTTCTGCCCACATATTCCTGTATTTGCCTAACTACTCGTAACATTCAGCACTCACTGAAACCGGTGGTGGCTGCTCCCCTCCACGACTGCACCTACACCCTCGTTCTCTCGTAGGTGGCGCTTCTGACGGAGGCCATGCCACGTCCTTGGCTGTGACGGCTGCCTGCGTGAAAAAGAATCGTAATCATGGCTATAGTAGTGTTAGTTCCGTAAAGTGCCTGCCATTCTGAATCACGACTTTCAGGACGCGTTTCACAACAGCCTAAAAAGGCAGAGATTACCCGTGACAAAATGAGCAACAGTAGATGCTACAGTAGCGACTCTACAAGCACATTTATAGTGGTGTAAGCTGAGCATAAGCTCCTTCTACATGTCACGTGATTATAGCTGCTACGTACGAAAAACATCATCACGTGAAGATATGCCTCCGTTGTTAGTGTAAAGTGCACTGAACTACTCGCACACGACTTCGCGGCTGTCGTGACGTCAGCCCAGAAACTTTGACCAAGCATCAGAAACTTTGTGAAAATAACAGTACTATAAGCTAAAGCAGAAGCACACGACTGCGCTCTTGACTCTCGTGACGTCAGCTCAAGCTCCCTGATCTAACGCCAGGGACATCATGGAAGTAATCGTGCCATATTTTCCGACGCACAGGGTATCAATCCCACACTCACAGCTGCCTCTTGCTTGGTTCAAGTTTTCCCTGCAAGAGTGCAGGAGATGACAGACCGCCTGCCACTAATCTGCCGGGCTCGATGGCTCTGTCATCACTCCAGTGGTGGGAATCTGCACAAGCAGTAAAACTCGCTATCCACATGCAGGTACACTTGCAAGACGATATGCCTACTGGGCATTTTGTACAAAATTTACGGTCTTGCTGAAGAAAAACTACCGGTTAACCCTTACCGATCCAGTGTCGAGTTAAACACGACAGCTCTTTCCGGTGTACCAGGACCAATGTCGAGCTCCAATCGACACGTTACTTTACAGTGTTGGATTTTGGTTTTGTTGTAATCTGCTGCCATCTAGTGGCTGCTTTTGAACTTTGAAGATTAGAGATTTTCTGGAAAGTTAATTTTGACCAGGCTGTTGTAATTGCAAAGAATAGAGCCGAACTGAGCTTTAACGTCATGAAAGGGACTGAATATTTTGTGTCGTTATAAACGAGTGTTGTTATAACCGAGGAGTATAATGTTATGGTTAACAGTGAGGAATTAATTGGTACCACAGAATATCTGACGCTATATACGAGGTGTCGTATAAACCGATGTTATTATAACCGGATTCGAATGTAGTTTGGACTTCGAAGGATTAATACATCGGAGGGTCTTATGAAATTTCACGTCCCCGTTCTTGCATTACATCAGCAGATAACGAGATTATCAGCTAGTGGCAAATAAAACTGTACTTGGACTACCCAGTTCCCTATATAATTCGTTCAAATTATTTAAAAAAATGGGACTGCAGATAGGGTTACCTGAGAGGTGTCTTGTGATCCTGAGATGTTGGTTGCTACAATCTTTGACGTGTCTCTCTCTGCCTGGCCGGTCTGAACATCCGAAAGCTCCTGGAAATGAAACAATGAATGAAATACTTCTTATTACAATTAAACCGCACAATACATGACTCTTGTTTGTATCTATATTCAGTTTCAAGTAAAACAGTGCTATACTGCATAATACTTTAAATACAATCCAAATGGTTCAGTGCGTACCGCGCAGTAAATACTGCAGGTCGGTTATACCAAGACAGGCAGTGTACGTATAACGTAATATCGAGGCGCGTTCGCGTAACCATTGTTGCCGTGTAAAAGCAATAAGTATACATAATCTTAGTGTGTCTCTGTAGCCTTGGTTAACCAGCACGCAAAGCGCATGCGCCGTGTTATATTGTCATCTGTGGGCTGTCTGTTTGTACCGTATTTTTCCACATTATCACATAAACGGCACGATTTTCAGAAAACATGAAATGTTTTGATTTCCTCTACAACTTTTGTTTTAAACATTTCCCAAGTAAGACACTGATATTTGATACTTAATGATACAAACGATGTTAAGAACCAGACAAATTGTGGGCATTAAATTAAGGTAATAAACTAGAAACTATATCTGCATGTACTCAAAAAACTCTTCTGTGTTATTTTCAGAAGCCTTATTACAGGCGAGGTACAGGGTGTCTCTTTTATCGTGTCCGTAAGCATGGCAGCTGTAATGGGAACTGCCGACGTATGCAGCTGCCGTGGTCGAGGAAACAATAAAGGTAACATCCTGTACCATACTGTTCCATACCAATGCTGCCGGTTTTAGTGCAGCCTCTGTTCCAGCTGCCTCCCTGCCGTTGACACACTTGTCCACCTCTCTCAGCTCATCATGGGCGTTCGGGGTCAACGAGAATCTAATCTCTCGTTTGATTTCCTCCACTTCTTGTTCTTTCTGCAGGATTGTCTGAGACATTTTAATCACTAATTTCTCTTCACTCTGCTTTTGCTTTTCGATAACCGCCTTCAGCTCAGAAACTTTAGCCTGGAACGAATACAAGATGTGTCAGTTGGTAACACTGCGTAGCGCGTGTTAAACATGAGATAGGTACGTTTGTAACCCTGTACAGTGACTGTTAAAGTCGTTTATATATACGTGTATATACGTTCTTCTAAATATGAGAATAACCACAAAAATGTATTACCTCCAAAGTCTCCACAACAATGTATTACCTCCAAAGTCTCCACAACAATGTATCGCCTCCAAAGTCTCCACAACAATGTATCACCTCCAAAGTCTCCACAACAATGTATTACCTCCAAAGTCTCCACAATAATGTATTACCTCCAAAGTCTCCACAACAATGTATTACCTCCAAAGTCTCCACAAGAATGTATTACCTCCAAAGTCTCCACAGGAATGTATTACCTCCAAAGTCTCCACAGGAATGTATTACCTCCAAAGTCTCCACAAAAATGTATTACCTCCAAAGTCTCCACAACAATGTATTACCTCCAAAGTCTCCACAACAATGTATCGCCTCCAAAGTCTCCACAACAATGTATTACCTCCAAAGTCTCCACAAATATGTATTACCTCCAAAGTCTCCACAAAAATGTATTACCTCCAAAGTCTCCACAAAAATGTATTACCTCCAAAGTCTCCACAAGAATGTATTACTTCCAAAGTCTCCACAAGAATGTATTACCTCCAAAGTCTCCACAAAAATGTATTACCTCCAAAGTCTCCACAAAAATGTATTACCTCCAAAGTCTCCACAAGAATGTATTACCTCCAAAGTCTCCACAAGAATGTATTACCTCCAAAGTCTCTACAACAATGTATTACCTCCAAAGTCTCCACAAGAATGTATTACCTTCAAAGTCTCCACAAGAATGTATTACCTCCAAAGTCTCCACAAGAATGTATTACCTCCAAAGTCTCCACAAGAATGTATTACCTCCAAAGTCTCCACAAGAATGTATTACCTCCAAAGTCTCCACAAGAATGTATTACCTCCAAATTCTCCACAAGAATGTATTACCTCCAAATTCTCCACAAGAATGTATTACCTCCAAAGTCTCCACAAGAATGTATTACCTCCAAAGTCTCCACAAGAATGTATTACCTCCAAAGTGTCCACTTCTTCTTTCAGTTCGCCATTAGTACACTCTAAGTCCACCAGATCTCGCGACATCTTGCTAACTTGTACTTTAAGGCCATTTATCTGAAAGAAGAAGCTTGTATTGGTGCAAGACGTACCGCTGTGTGCTACACTAGTCAGACACTTCACACACATGTTAGACACTATATCATGAGTAGGAATGTTGCAGCTTTTACAATAAACAAAACACCACCTCTGTACACTCCAAAATGGTATTACAAGTTTATTTGTTTACGAGCTTATTTCCGAAATGTTTCGATCTGTACTCAGTCATCATCAGGAATTTACCTGACGATGGCTGAGCAAAGTGCGAAAAAAAAGCATTGTAAAATAAAGGGAATGTCCAAGTATATATTCACGTTCCAATGAGATACTACTGAAAAGCAACGGGTGTAATACATACAGACCGTCTGTCCAAATAACTGCCTACATTTCTGCGCTTCATCTTATCTTGTAAATACATCTTACAGTTCACTATATACTGATATGCTCTTTCAGTCATTTTAAAACTTACACAAGCACAAAATTTTATAATCTTCTTAAAACATGTTTTTTTCTAACACTATTTATGTCATGTATACTACACAATGGCCGATCCCAGTGGCCGTGCGGTCTAAGGCGTGGGTCTACGGCCGCTCGCTTACTGGGATTGTGGGTTCGAATCCCGCCGAGGGCATGGATGTCTGTCTGTTGTATGTGTTGTGTGTTGTCAGGTAGAGGTCTCTGCGTCGGGCTGATCACTCGTCCAGAGGAGTCCTACCGAGTGTGGTGTGTCTGAGTGTGGTCGTGATGCCTCGACAAATGAGGCGGCCTAGGCCCCCAAGGGGCTGTCGAGCCATTGAAAAAAATACTACACAATATTGTTTTGTAAGGTTTCGAGATCTCAATCCCATGCCCCTGTTAACTCTTCCTTTCTGTTTCTGTAATCGACCTCATGATGGCTATGTTTTAGACGAAACATGTAGCTGATTTCCTTGACAAATCAATAGCTTTATTTGGACTGAGTGTGAGATCTGCGTTCTGCGATATTAGCCCATTGTTGAGTGGTAGTTATGTACCGACGTTTCGGGACAACACATTGTTCCTATCTTAATGGGTCAAAATGTCCAAATCTTCTTGGACTTCTTAACAGTTTATAAAAGTGTTATTTGTCACGCCACGAGAAGATGCAGTGCGTATGCGGGATGCGCATGCGCACTACACTGTTACTGAATATTGTCTCAGAGACATACACCCACCTCAAGTCGCCCACGTGTAGTGTACGTGAGAGGACTGCGTTTATCTTCACGTGTTATAAAGCAAATATTCTCCCACACCGTCCATCAAATTCAGAGAACTTTTCGTAGCTTTCCCACAATACAAAAATTACGCTTGGCCCGTTCAGACGTCTTTGCATTTCAAATTATATTTTGTGTTTGTTTTTAGTTGAAGCTACAATACGGACCCACCTGTGCCTGCTGATCCCTTGACCTGTTTTGCGAATCTCTTTCCATTGTGTCGATCTCATCCTGTAAGGATTTGGACAGCCTCCTCTCCTTCAGGAGCTCCTCCTTTAATGGACGAGCCACCATGTCTTTCGTCTTCTCCAGTTCCTTCTGCTCAGCATGCAGTGTCTCACGCAGATGGTTCATTTCCTCAATAAGCTGACTCTTTTCGGCTTCAAGGGCACGAATCCTTTCCGAAAAACACCTTCTCCTTTTCCTCCATATTCTGGATCTTTTCAAGCAGCATCTCGTTCTCTTCATCATGTCGAAACGTCTGTCGAAGTTTCGCCTCACTCTCCCGTAACTTCCTTATCGTCTCCATCATCACAGCCTCATTGTCCTCAGCATTAGAAATCCGTCTTTTGTATGAGGCTTCCATATCTGACCACAGTTCATCTGCTTTCTGGAGAGTCTCCATGTACGCCCTCTCTTTCCTTTCAAGCTCAACAATCCGTTTCTTCATGTTAGCTTCAGACTCTGCTAGTTCTTGTACCTTGATCACGCATTCCAAGTTTGTGCATTGTCTTGACTTTACATCGGTCATGTGACTCTGACTTAATTCAGTCTCCGCTGCGCCGTCAGTTGTCTTGCTACTGTCTACCTGCGAGCCACTTGTAATGTCATCAAGCTCGTCCTCCAGTTCTGTGATTCTCTTTTTGTATTTGTCTTCAGATTCTTCGTATCTCTGAACCTTTGCTTTCAGAAGTACCAGCTGAGCTTCCAGGTCCTGGAGCTTGGACCGTTGCTGTTCTTCTGCCGGCGTACATATTTCCTCTGAACCAATGAGATGTGTCTTGATTCCGGGTGTTTCCTGTTTGATGTCAGTAAGTCTGGATGAATCCACTTCGGAGGAGCAAGAAGTGTACACTGTAAATGACGACTCAGGTGCTTTATCTGGTCTGCCTCCTCCACCACCATGACGGTCCACACTGATTACCTTCACAAGACACCTGGAGGTGGCGTCAGTGCGTGAAATTCTTGTGTTCTGTAAAATTCGCCACATGTTCCAAATTATAAGCGCTGGAATGGAACTCTCAAGCATTTCCAAACGATGTCTCAAGTCCACTTCGCGCTCCTCCAAGTCATAGTTCCTTTGTTCGTACTTGTTCAGCATCACTTCGAGGTAGCTGAAATGACGCTTGGACTCGTCTTCCTTCCGCTCGCTCTTGGAGAGGGCGCTCCTCAGCCGGCCCAAGGTTCGGCGTTCTTGATGCAGCTGGGCATCGAGGTCCGCCTTGCTCTCGCTCAAAGTAACCAGCTTCACTTCTAACCTGTAGGACACAATCAGCATTAGGCGTGTTAGAGCTCTGAAGACTGACATTTATATAATTATACATGAAACCCGAGTTCATACCTCAAAGAACAAAGGTAATCGCCATTACAAAGACATTAATGCTGCCCAAAGCAGTCATCCCTTTCTGACGTCATACAGAAGACTTATACACACAGCATGGGAAAAATACAAAACATCTTAATGCTGCAGTAGGTGTTATATAAAGTGTCCTTTTTATGGTGTCCACGAACACGTACTTTCACGGAGTATCCTGGTAGAAGCGAGGGATCTGCCGTGCTCAGGGATAGGGTGACACTCTGTAGTTACCGTTGGACTTTAGACCATTAATTCTATGTACAATTTTAATCAAAACAGGGGAGCATAGGGCATTTGGTCATTTGAAAAAGTGACGGTTTAGGAGGTCGCGCCCGCTCTTACAAAGCTGCTCAATACATCCTGATAGTTCACTTCCCCAGCTGTGCAAGTCACTGATATTGCAATACTTTAACTTAATTCAATGTCAGCCTGGGTGTTTCGGGCAAACGCAAGTAGCACTAGAGAGATCAGGCGTCACATAAGAGTTCCTGTCAAAAATCACGATTAATAATTAATTAACCACATATTTGATATATAAACGTAATAACACAGTCCATATCCGAATATAAACCAGGACTTCAGGAAAGGTAAAGAATGCCGGAGTGAGGTCTCACAAAATAGAGACAGAATTTATATTTAAAAAAGCAAATAATGTTTGATAATGAGAACTTCAGAAAGGAAAGGAGAAAGACTGACACAAGACACTGGGCAGACATTTGTTACTACAATAAACACCTGTACTTCCACCGCAATATACTGGCATTGCGTGTCAGTACATTGCGTGTCAGTACATTGCGTGTCAGTACATTGCGTGTCAGTACATTGCGTGTCAGTACATTGCGTGTCAGTACAGTGCGTGTCAGTACATTGCGTGTCAGTACATTGCGTGTCAGTACAGTGCGTGTCAGTACAACGTTGCCTGTTATATATAAAAAGTCAAAAGTAAAATTCGCCCAGGAAGAGAGGGGGAGTAGAGGTATAGCTCTACTCTTTCTTTAACCCTGGCACTAGATGGGGTGGGTGGTCAATGCCACTCCCCGGCCGCTTTACCTCCGTGAATGACCTGGTATCCATTGTATAGGGGGCTGGGTGGGCCCCAAGGTCGGTCTGGACGTGTGCAGAAATTCTCGCCCCCACCGGGATTCGATCCCCGGACCGTCCAGCCCGTAGACAGTAGCTATACCGACTGAGCTATCGCGGCCCATTATCAATAATTTTATGCCAGACTAATGCGGATAACCACCCCTACCGTGACACAGACATGTCCCAACAACCAGACCCATCCCCTACTCTGACACAGACATGTCCCAACAACCAGACCCATCCCCTACCCTGACACAGACATGTCCCAACAACCAGACCCATCCCCTACCCTGACACAGACATGTCCCAACAACCAGACCCACCCCTACCCTGACACAGACATGTCCCAACAACCAGACCTACCCCTACCCTGACACAGACATGTCCCAACAACCAGACCCACCCCCTACCCTGACACAGACATGTCCCAACAACCAGACCCACCCCCTACCCTGACACAGACATGTCCCAACAACCAGACCCACCCCCTACCCTGACACAGACATGTCCCAACAACCAGACCCACCCCTACCCTGACACAGACATGTCCCAACAACCAGACCCACCCCTACCCTGACACAGACATGTCCCAACAACCAGACACACCCCCTACCCTGACACAGACATGTCCCAACAACCAGACCCACCCCCTACCCTGACACAGACATGTCCCAACAACCAGACCCATCCCCTACCCTGACACAGACATGTCCCAACAACCAGACACACACCCTACCCTGACACAGACATGTCCCAACAACCAGACCACACCCCCTACCCTGACACAGACATGTCCCAACAACCAGACCCACCCCCTACCCTGACACAGACATGTCCCAACAACCAGACACACCCCCTACCCTGACACAGACATGTCCCAACAACCAGACACACCCCCTACCCTGACACAGACATGTCCCAACAGCCAGACCCACCCCCTACCCTGACACAGACATGTCCCAAAAACCAGACCCATCCCCTACCCTGACACAGACATGTCCCAACAACCAGACACACCCCCTACCCTGAAACAGACATGTCCCAACAACCAGACCCACCCCTACCCTGACACAGACATGTCCCAACAACCAGACCCATCCCCTACCCTGACACAGACATGTCCCAACAACCAGACACACCCCCTACCCTGACACAGACATGTCCCAACAACCAGATCCATCCCCTACCCTGACACAGACATGTCCCAACAACCAGACACACCCCCTACCCTGACACAGACATGTCCCAACAACCAGATCCATCCCCTACCCTGACACAGACATGTCCCAACAACCAGACCTACCCCTACCCTGACACAGACATGTCCCAACAACCAGACCCACCCCTACCCTGACACAGACATGTCCCAACAACCAGATCCATCCCCTACCCTGACACAGACATGTCCCAACAACCAGACCTACCCCTACCCTGACACAGACATGTCCCAACAACCAGACCCACCCCTACCCTGACACAGACATGTCCCAACAACCAGACCCACCCCTACCCTGACACAGACATGTCCCAACAACCAGACACACGCCACAAGGCAGTCCTTACTTCTGACACCTCAGCCGCGTGTCATTCTCCGCCTCCTCCAGTTCGCACTTCTCCTCTTCCAGGCACCTGTTCTCGGAGATCAGATGCTGCACTTTGGCTGAGAGCTCCTTAACTTGAGCGGACAGACCGACCTCCCTCTGCAGGCGCTCTGCAAGAAGGCGCGTCTGCTGATCGCCGCTGCTTTCATATATATGGACCTGAAACACGGCACGAATGATTTCCTTATCTTACCAGTAGTGCCTTTTTAGAGGGCTGAGGGTTAAAAGTGTGTAACTCTAAGTTAGACATGTGTGCCTCTGAGTTAAACGTGTGTGCCTCTGAGTTAGCCAGGTGTGCCTCTGAGTTAAACGTGTGTGCAACTGAGTTAGACATGTGTGCCTCTGAGTTAAACGTGTGTGCCTCTGAGTTAAATGTGTGTGTCTCTGAGTTAAACATGTGTGCCTCTGAGTTAAATGTGTGCGCCTCTGAGTTAAACATGTGTGCCTCTGAGTTAAACGTGTGTGCCTCTGAGTGAGACATGTGTGCCTCTGAGTTAAACGTGTTTGCCTCTGAGTTAAATGTGTGTGCCTCTGAGTTAAACATGTGTGCCTCTGAGTTAAATGTGTGTGCATCTGAGTTAAACATGTGTGCCTCTGAGTTAAATGTGTGTGCCTCTGAGTTAAACATGTGTTCCTCTGAGTTAAATGTGTGTGCATCTGAGTTAAACATGTGTGCCTCTGAGTTAAATGTGTGTGCATCTGAGTTAAACATGTGTGCCTCTGAGTTAAATGTGTGTGCATCTGAGTTAAACATGTGTGCCTCTGAGTTAAACGTGTGTGCCTCTGAGTGAGACATGTGTGCCTCTGAGTTAAACGTGTTTGCCTCTGAGTTAAATGTGTGTGCCTCTGAGTTAAACATGTGTGCCTCTGAGTAAATGTGTGTGCATCTGAGTTAAACATGTTGCCTCTGAGTTAAATGTGTGTGCCTCTGAGTTAAACATGTGTTCCTCTGAGTTAAATGTGTGTGCATCTGAGTTAAACATGTGTGCCTCTGAGTTAAATGTGTGTGCATCTGAGTTAAACATGTGTGCCTCTGAGTTAAATGTGTGTGCCTCTGAGTTAAACATGTGTCCTCTGAGTTAAAGTGTGTGGTGCATCTGAGTTAAACTGTGTGCCTCTGAGTTAAATGTGTGTGCCTCTGAGTTAAACATGTGTTCCTCTGAGTTAAATGTGTGTGCATCTGAGTTAAACATGTGTGCCTCTGAGTTAAATGTGTGTGCCTCTGAGTTAAAACATGTGTGCTCTGAGTTAAAGTGTGTGCATCTGAGTTAAATGTGTGTGTGCCTCTGAGTTAAACATGTGTGCCTCTGACTTAAACATGTGTGCTTCTGAGGGTTTGTCCATGTACAGCAACAGAAAGCATGCAATGCTTGCGCTGTGTCACCAGTTGGTCTGCTGTTTGTTAATCTCAGGGCTTTCCTGTTACGTAAGAATGGGACATGTTGGATAACCATGAATGATGAATGGGTACGCATTAGGAAGGGAACGGTACTGACACACTTTAAGCAATAGTGTGGCACTTTAATTGCAGGACTGAGGGACAACTACGAAACGTGAATGGCAAAGGTAAACGTTCTTTGTTATTCGATCTGTGCCCAAAATGCTTTCGAGATGCGTCCATACTAGTTTTGCTATGTCCGTAACACTTGCAGTGACTGCTCGTTGAATGGTTTGAAATACGCAAACTGCAGTGTGCCTTGGCAGGCGTCTCTTTGAAATACCGTCGCTGTGCCCAGTCTCTGGAGCCCAGGGATGCGGTGGATCGCGTTTTATTTCGGGCTCGTGAAACCGTCCGCAAGTACCGAGACATACAACTCGGAACACGAGGTACCTGGACGCAACTTAAGATACGTTACTGACAGGTAAACCTGCCTCACATGAACCTCATTTCAGGCCTACTTACAGAAAGTTATAACGTCTTTGACAAGCCTGTCACGATAGGAGAAGACGTCTCCTGGATTTCAGAAAATCAGTACTGCTCAAATATACACAGTTCTCCTTGAAAAGCTGTAATTCCCATAAGAAGTTACGAATTTGTTATAATTTAGCAATCAGAGGACTAATTAAGCCACTGTACTGCACAGTTAACACAGGTTACCATTCTCAGCCCCACAGAACCATTTCCACAAGCAACTGCACAACATATCTGACGCAGTCTACGAGTGTGAATTTCACCTCAACCTCTCCTCGAACAAGTAAAGGTACAATAAAGTTAAAGGTAAAGTTCACTATAGAACAGAGGGGGGAGTAGAGGTATAGCTATACTTTTTCTTTAACCTCGGCGGTAGACGAGGGTGGGATGTCAAGCCACGCCCCGGGTGCTTTATCCCCAGAAAGATTCCCGATACTCATTAAAAATGATGCTGCGTGGGTCCCAGGGCTGGTCTGGACGGGTACAGAAAATCACGCCCAAATCGGGATTCGATCCTCGGAGCGTCCAGCCCGTAGCAAGTCGCTATACCGACTGAGCTATCCCGGTCCACTGTCCTCAAGTGCATTACAAAACTGACAGAGGCACCAAACTGTATCTTCATGTTCCCTGACACAAGCTGACAGTGTGACCTTCACTCACCTTGTTCTCCAGCAGCTGCAACCTTTCCCGACAGTACTCCAGCTCCTTCCTGTGGGGAGGCAGATCATCAGACACCCTCAGCAATTTCTTACTACCACAACAGTGACCAGCCTCTTCAACACGCTCCCGGAACTGGTTCAGCCTCTGAATTTCCGCGCTGAGGTCTCCCACAACTCCAACCTCAGACGGCATCTTGATCTCCCCGACGAATGTTTCCAAGTCGATGTCGCCCGTCTGAGTTCCCTGAGAGCTGTACTCAGTCTCCTCGAAGATTCCACTCTCTTGCAAACACTCGGTGTTCTTTAGCTGCTTCTTAATATTATCTCCTTCTGCTTCGTCGATATCCTTATTTGTATCTACACTTTTATCGGTGAATGGGAAGACGGTGGCGATGATTCTGTTGGACTCTGATGAACTCCGCAGTGCTCCGCCCTACCAACAAAGTAGCAGTATTCGCAAACAAACACACTGTATAATTAAAATACGTTTAAAATCACTACGAAGTTGGAAGCTCACGCGGAGACGTGCAAATACGACTAATACGGACTAACTTCGGTTGTCATAAAATGTCTTAGTTGTGTACGACGGTACTAATGCGTGTGTTTGACAATTCGTTACTTATACATAGACAAATAAATGTACAAACGAGTCAGAAAATTTATAGTTATAGGCCTGCAATAGTAACGCAGTTTTGTGGCACTTTCGAATCCCTGCATCCTGACTGTACCCTCTGTTTCTACTGTCCCAATTTTAATAATTCTAAGTACCTGTTTTGTAAATAAACAATATTTCAACTAATCCATTTGTTTACTTCTAAACAACAAACTTCACAGACTGGAAAAGTGAGTAGTGAAAGAATAGTGTTCGATCGCACATGGCTTACTGCTTAGGTCCAATTTGGCTAAACAGATCGTAATGACACATAAATCGTTGTAAAAATTTCTGAGTTTTACTTCAATCTGAACACATAAAGTTTACTTTCTCAGATCAGACGGAATTAATTAAATGTAGAGCAATATTACGTAACAGCCTATAACCACTGCAATTTGGTCCAACACATTTTTAACTGGAACACATTGGTTACTAAGAGATGGGTGGGGCATGTAGCACGTATGGGGGAAAAGTGCATACATAGTTTTGGTGGGGAAACCAGATGAAAAGAGACGACTTGTAATACTTAGGCGTAGATTGGAGGATAATATTAAAATGTATCTTCGAGACGTGGGTTGAGGAGGCATGGACTGGATTGATCTGGCTCAGGATAGGGACAGGTGGCGGGCTGTTGTGAATGCGGTAATGAACCTTCAGGTTCCATAAAACGCGGGGAATTTCTTGACTAGCTGACGACCTGTTAGCTTATCATGAAGGACTGTGCTACATGGAGTTAGTTACATTGGTTACTGATCATAAATAGCTAAAGTTTGACCACCACTCCCCCCCCCCCACCCTGTAGCCACTACAAAGGTGAAAGTCCTACTTCTGACACGCAGGCAGTGTCAAACAGTCTAGGACCTTCCCAGAACTAAGCCTGTGGGGTTACCGCGGTCGCAGTGTCCTGCAGCCGACACGTCTGACACGCAGGCAGTGTCAAACAGTCTAGGACCTTCCCAGAACTAAGCCTGTGGGGTTACCGCGGTCGCAGTGTCCTGCAGCCGACACGTCTGACACGCAGGCAGTGTCAAACAGTCTAGGACCTTCCCAGAACTAAGCCTGTGGGGTTACCGCGGTCGCAGTGTCCTGCAGCCGACACTCCTGACACGCAGGCAGTGTCAAACAGTCTAGGACCTTCCCAGAACTAAGCCTGTGCGGTTACCGCGGTCGCAGTGTCCTGCAGCCGACACTCCTGACACGCAGGCAGTGTCAAACAGTCTAGGACCTTCCCAGAACTAAGCCTGTGCGGTTACCGCGGTCGCAGTGTCCTGCAGCCGACACGTCTGACAGGCAGGCAGTGTCAAACAGTCTAGGACCTTCCCAGAACTAAGCCTGTGCGGTTACCGCGGTCGCAGTGTCCTGCAGCCGACACTCCTGACACGCAGGCAGTGTCAAACAGTCTAGGACCTTCCCAGAACTAAGCCTGTGCGGTTACCGCGGTCGCAGTGTCCTGCAGCCGACACTCCTGACACGCAGGCAGTGTCAAACAGTCTAGGACCTTCCCAGAACTAAGCCTGTGCGGTTACCGCGGTCGCAGTGTCCTGCAGCCGACACTCCTGACACGCAGGCAGTGTCAAACAGTCTAGGACCTTCCCAGAACTAAGCCTGTGCGGTTACCGCGGTCGCAGTGTCCTGCAGCCGACACTCCTGACACGCAGGCAGTGTCAAACAGTCTAGGACCTTCCCAGAACTAAGCCTGTGCGGTTACCGCGGTCGCAGTGTCCTGCAGCCGACACTCCTGATCACGCAGGCAGTGTCAAACAGTCTAGGACCTTCCCAGAACTAAGCCTGTGCGGTTACCGCGGTCGCAGTGTCCTGCAGCCGACACTCCTGACACGCAGGCAGTGTCAAACAGTCTAGGACCTTCCCAGAACTAAGCCTGTGCGGTTACCGCGGTCGCAGTGTCCTGCAGCCGACACTCCTGACTACGCAGGCAGTGTCAAACAGTCTAGGACCTTCCAGAACTAAGCCTGTGCGGTTACCGCGGTCGCAGTGTCCTGCAGCCGACACTCCTGACACGCAGGCAGTGTCAAACAGTCTAGGACCTTCCCAGAACTAAGCCTGTGCGGTTACCGCGGTCGCAGTGTCCTGCAGCCGACACGCCTGAACGCAGGCAGTGTCAAACAGTCTAGGACCTTCCCAGAACTAAGCCTGTGCGGTTACCGCGGTCGCAGTGTCCTGCAGCCGACACTCCTGAACGCAGGCAGTGTCAAACAGTCTAGGACCTTCCCAGAACTAAGCCTGTGCGGTTACCGCGGTCGCAGTGTCCTGCAGCCGACACTCTGATACGCAGGCAGTGTCAAACAGTCTAGGACCTTCCCAGAACTAAGCCTGTGCGGTTACCGCGGTCGCAGTGTCCTGCAGCCGACACTCCTAGTTCTCCAGCAGCGCCAGAACCTGCTGCAGACAGCTCAGCTCCGCAATGCTGCGGGTTGCCTTGACGAGCTGCTGCAGGCGGGACTTCAGCTCCTCGTTCAGGATCTCCTACGTCACACGCACCAACAGTTTTACACACTGACACACAGAGCCACCACGAGGCACGTGCAGGACACGGGACCCCCTATACCACGGCATCGCCACGCATTCTTTAGACCAATAAAAGTAAATTCAATAAATAATTTTTACTCCTTAAGATTTCGTAATTTCTGTCAGGGAGGGTCATTGTGATTGCTGGTCCAGAGCGTCAAAAACATAAGTACGTCACTGTTTCAACCTAGGTACGCCACTGTTTCAACCTAGGTACGTCACTATTTCAACCTAAGTACGTCACTGTTTCAACCTAGTTACGCCACTGTTTCAACCTAGGTACGTCACTTTTTCAACCTAAGTACGTCACTGTTTCAACCTAGGTACGCCACTGTTTCAACCTAGGTACGTCACTTTTTCAACCTAGGTACGTCACTGTTTCAACCTAGGTACGTCACTTTTTCAACCTAACTACGTCACTGTTTCAACCTAGGTATGCCACTGTTTCAACCTAAGTACGTCACTATTTCAACCTAGGTACGCCACTGTTTCAACCTAGGTACGTCACTATTTCAACCTAAGTACGTCACTGTTTCAACCTAGGTACGCCACTGTTTCAACCTAGGTACGTCACTTTTTCAACCTAGGTACGTCACTATTTCAACCTAAGTACGTCACTGTTTCAACCTAGGTATGCCACTGTTTCAACCTAGATACGTCACTATTTCAACCTAGGTACGTCACTGTTTCAACCTAGATACGTCACTATTTCAACCTAGGTACGTCACTGTTTCAACCTAGGTACGTCACTATTTCAACCTAAGTACGTCACTGTTTCAACCTAGGTACGCCACTGTTTCAACCTAGGTACGTCACTGTTTCAACCTAGGTTAGCCACTGTATTGCAACGAAAAGACTTGGGGGACAAAATTTGTAAAAAAGTGTACCAAATCACTTTGACTGTAAGACAGCCCAGGCGGTCAGTCGCCTACGTGTCCAGACTTAGTGCTATGGCTGTCCGTGTGCCAAAGTGGCACTGCGAACGGTTCCTCTCCGAGCACATCGTTTTACCCGGCCACTATCACTGTACCAATCCTCAATAATCACTATTGTATCATCTGGGGAATTTAAAATAGGTCCATTAGAGGTCGCACTTCTATACAGACCCGACCATGGGAATAAAAAGGGAATTTAACCCTTTAAAGCTCAGTGGTAACTTTATATACCACCAGGTTTTAACATTCAAAATTCTGCATTCCTCTTAGAGAGTGTATTTGTGTCCTTTGTACTGACAAAGTTGTCCGGAAGTGATCAAGCACCATTGTACTTGTGTAACAAACTCACCATCTTTGTATCGTGAATTCCGACGTCACTGTCGCTCGAGGGGAGTGACTGGACGCCCGAGTCACTGACGTCATCACTATCCGTGTCTGTCCACACGTCACGCGTGTCCGGCCCGTGACTCCTCATGGACGACTGCAACAGAGACATCTTACGGAGTTCTCATGATTTACAGGCAGTGCGTAGCAGGTAGGGCTTTAAAACTTACTGCATCGGTAAAATCCTTAACTAACTTCACTTGCGATAAGGTAAAGGTAAAGGTAAAGGTTTCCCTAGAACAGGCCGTGAAGGCCCAGAGGGGGAGTAGAGGCATAGCTCTACTCTTTCTTTAACTCTGGCACTAAATGGGGGTGCCGATCCCAGTGGCCGAGCGGTCTAAGGCGTGGCTCTTCGGCCGCTCGCTTACTAGGATCGTGGGTTCGAATCCCGCCGGGGGCATGGATGTCTGTCTGTTGTGATTGTTGTGTGTTGTCAGGTAGAGGTCTCTGCGACGGACTGATCACTCGTCCAGAGGAGTCCTACCGAGTGTGACGTGTCTCAAATGTGTGTGATCATGAAACCTCGACGAAAACGAGGAGACCCAGGCCCATATAGGGCTGTCGAGCCATTAAATAAAATAGATGGGGGTGGGTGGTCAACTCCACGCCCCGGCCGCTTTACCCCCGGGAATGACCCTTAACCCTATGTAACAGGAGGCTGGATAGGCCCCAGGGCTGTTCTGGACGGGTGCTGAAAATCTCGCCCCCACCGGGATTCGATCCCCGGACCGTCCAGCCCGTAGCAAGTCGCTATACCGACTGAGCTATCGCGGCCCACATTCACTTGGAATTGTGAAATGAATGAAAAACTTAAGTGCAATATGTTAACCACCACCCAGACTCCTTAAGATACAACAAAACTTTCACTGAGACCAATAAACTCTGTGAGCTGTTACTAAATATTGGCCCAGGACGAAAGGACAAGCGCACCGACGCCTGTCTGCTGTCAGGTACAGGTACAGGTACAGGCATTTCAGGCACAGAGACAAGACGGGAATATCTGGGAGCAGTTAGTGAAAATGTGTGTGAGCTGTTGAAGGAGATGCAATGGATCGCCTGATACTTGGTCACGTCATGGCTTGAGGTGACAGCAAGTAAACGCCTTGCTACTGTTCCGCTATTGTGCCAGGCACCTTGAAATAGAACAATACAGCAGTCTCGATCTTCGGGATTTCGACCTTTCGTGATGGCCCATTTTAGTATCATTTTTATGACCTTTTGTAAGTGATTCCGAAAAATCAAGATGTGACAACATGGCTAACGAGTCTGCTTCCACCATTCTCCTTATATTGGGCAGATCTCTGAGCTTAGTTAAATTATGTCTTTCATTTTGTGAGGGTCGTTACATTTGTACTTTACGTAATAAGACCTCTGCGTCATAATTAATGTTTTTATGCTTGCAACATGTGTTTGCTCTTAATAAAAATGAAGTTCCGTGCTGTTTATACCTCCCGAAGTTTATTGGAAATGGATTCCAGCGGTGGTGACATTCATTATCACGATGGTTTTCGGTTCCAGTTAATCAAGAAACTGGAGACTTTAATCTGATCAATAAATATGGCTGTAAAGTACATAATAATTGCCACTTTTGGGGCTCACAGTTTATTATTACTATTTTATTCCCCTTATTTCATTTTAACTATTTTTAATAACAATTACAGCTGTTATTCAACTTATTTAATTTCATATTTGATTTTACTGTCACAAGCTTGTGTGCTTATAACACTGTATCAACTGTGGATGTTATTTAGCGCTGACTGATGAAGTATTTTAGAATGATTACGAAATGAGGGTCAACAGGATGGATATGAGATCTGCGCTCTGTTGTAACATTACGCAACGTCGAGTGGTAATCCTTTACCGACGTTTCGGGATAACGTATCGGTCTTAACTCTTTTCCTTTCTTTTTTTCTTGGACTTCTTGGCTCTTGAAGATGGGACTGATATGTTGTCCTGAAACGTCGGTAAAGGATTACCACTCGACGTTGCGTAATATCCCAGAAGAGCTCAGATCTCATCAACATCGCGGCGGAAGCCTGAAATTAAGGTGGTCATGCATTATGGTTAGATCTCATCACTTGGAGACCGGCCCTTGGCACAGATGAGTAATACTGTGAAACTGGTTATGATAAAATAACACGTTAAAGTGTGGAGTGGATTCATCTGGCTCAGGATAATCTTCAGTCGTGAGCTCTTGTCAACACGGCATTGAACCAGTGGCTTCCAAAAAAATAAACGTGGGGAGTTTCTTGACTAAGTGACTGTCATTCAACAAGCACATATTTATAGCAGTGACCATAATACAGTGATACCTCGGCTAACGAAGACAATTCGTTCCGGAATCACATTCGTTAGCCGAAATCTTCGTTAGCCGAAACGTGAGCAACTTTCTGCTTCCCTTGGGTTTGTCGCTTACTTTTTTTGGTTGGTGGGTCTCCCCTATGTGATGTGGTCAGCTCATCTCTTTGTCACACACATACAGACGGAAAAGATAAGCTCCTGGAATGGCCCGACCGTTCATGTTTGCTGCTTTATGTTAGCGCGAGCATCCACTAAAACATTCGTTAGCCGAATCCATATTCGTTAGCCGAGTCCGAAAAACAGCGAAAAAAAATCTTCGTTAGCCGAAAAATTCGTTAGCAGGGTCACTCGTTAGCCGAGGTATCACTGTACTTGCTAGCTGAGCTCTCTGACACTGTACACAGCTGCAGTCGGCACGGCGTGGTCGCTGCTAGGCTCACCTCGGAACGGCCAGGCAGCGTTATACCCGTTTCAAAAACATTTACTGTGTTGGCAGTATATTCACAGCTTAAGTAACTGTGGACGTTTTTGAAACAGATATAAACACTGCACACCCAGCACGTAATATGGTCACTGCTGTGTACATCTGTGACAACTGTACATCCGTGACAACTGTACATCTGTGACAACTGTACATCTGTGACATCTGTACATCTGTGACATCTGTACATCTGTGACAACTGTTCTCTGACTCACATTCTCATGACATTCTTCCAATTCAAGAATGCGAAACTCCAGCAACTCGTTTTGCTCCCTCAAGTCCTGCGTCTCTGCTTGCAGCTGCGTCATCCTCTCGTTCAGCACCGCAGCGCCACCTGTGCGATACACATCGATATATCGATAACTAAGTCACGTGACTAACCATAAATTAGAGCGTTACGTGTAGTTACAGTTACGCCTACTAATGTTGATCAGTGGTTCCCAAAGTGGGCGGTACCGCCCCCTGGGGGGCGGTGGGATTACCGAGGGGGGCGCTAATAGGTACGAGAGGTGGAAGGGAGCGCTGTTATTATCACAGGGGGGCGCTAGTAGACAAGTAGTGCATTTATTTTTGTAATAAAATTGAAATAAAGTAATTTTTGTGTTAAAAATAAAAAATGAACTAAATTTCTCAGTATTTTAATTTATGAATCTTATTCAAGCACATATTTTTGTAATAAACTATTGCTAGATGAATTATTGTTAATCATAAAAATATAATAAATTTTAATTTATTAATTAACACATAAAATATTAAGTTTAACTGTTATAATTTTATTTAAACGATTTTTTATATATAAAATAAAAGTGGAAACAAAAGCGAATTTATGTTTTTTAAAAAAGGTAGGGGGGCGCTGTGGGTGTGTATATGGAACCAAGGGGGCGGTGGACCGAAAAAGTCTGACAACCACTGCTGATGACCCTCGAATTAACGGATCTCTTATGTACGGATTTCGGAAATAACGGACGAAATCTGTTGGTTCCGAAACTTTCGTCCGCAATGGGAATATGTGAAATTAGTAGTCTTGACTGTTGATTAGCGAAGCAGCCGCTACGTGGCGGACACTGACACGCGCTCAGTCTGTACTGACACTTGTGTGGAGGTTGTAGTGTGTTGCTGTTTTGATAAGGTGGATCGTGGGTTTATTATATTTGTCTGAAATTTATTAGATTTCAATTAACCATGCCTTGACAAAGTGATAGTGCTAACAGGGTAGTTGTGTACAGTATTGTGTGTATGCATTAGTGTTATATATATATATATTACAGGGCATACACAAAAGAATGGTGTGGTTTATATGTATATATACATATAAACCGCACCATTCTTTTGTGTATACCCTGTATATATATATGCACATAATTAGGAAGTACCGGACAATCGGCATTATCGGACCACCCGCTCCCCCTGTTAGTCCGTTCATAAGTGGGTCTATAGTATAACATATTTGAGTGTTTGAAAGTTACGTCGTTCTGGGATGTGATCTACTGACGTTTGGTAAATATTTATAGATGCTTCGTATCAACCGACTGTCTCCATTATTTTGGATAAACACGGGCCTGAACATGGAGGTAGTAGGTTCGGCGGAAACGTCGCAAAATAGTTATCAGCAGTCACGGCGTCACCTTCCAGAAGGCAGTACCCTTCGTTATTGTTTAGCATTGTCGCAGGAGTGACTTGGTGTCATCTGTCCAAGATAGTTATGTGATTTCATCCAATATGAGTGCTACACGCCCTGCCCATGCATTACAAAAGTCAGGCATTGATAACATTGTTCTTGTTCGTACTTGAGCATCATGTCATTAAAGACGTACGAGTGAATGGTGGAACAACTCCACGCCTTCTTCACTTTAGCACTAGATGGCAGTGAGTTGTCAGATTCACGCCTCGGCCGCTTTACTCTCGAGGAAGGACACCCCTGAAGCCATTGAACAATAAATTAGGTGTTCAACACCACCGGTCCAGAGGTGCCAAAGTGTACAAAACACAGTCGAACTCGGTTATAACGTCACGAAAGTGACTGAATATTTTGTGTCGTTATAAACGAGTGTTGTTATAACCGAGGAGTATAATGTTATGGTTAACAGTGAGGAATTAATTTGTACCACAGAATATCTGACGTAATAGACGAGGTGTCGCTTAAACCGATGTCGTTATAACCGGGTTCGACTGTATGCTCCTATTGCGAATCGAAACCCCCCCCCCCCCCCATTGCTCAGTCGTCCAGTCCGTAGACTTTACTAAGGCGTTTTTTACTTTCAAATGTCATGCTGTTTCACGGTACACTCATGAGGTTACTTGTATTTACACGCTTACAAAAGTGCGGCCTCCCCGTGCCGATTCTCACGAAACTCACAAATGTTCGACAGCACTTTATGCAGATGTCTTAAACCGAATTTCATCCAAATCGGTCACAAAATAAGGAAAGTATGGACGAAAATACATGTACGTCTCGAGCGTCGTCTTCAACTCTTTTGTAAAGAAATACTACACCGAATTTCATAAAAATCCGACAAAATGTTTAGTCGCCGACACTAGGTCACGGACTGACGGACGGACAGACGGCCGACGGATGTGGTTCTGACATAGGGCGTTCTTTTTTATTTAGCAATGAACACTTACAACCTGTAAGAGTTGTTTAATGACGTAAGAACATTATATGAGAAAACTTGAACACACAGTAAATTTGACAGAATTTGAGCAACTGTGTATCAAAGATACTGCTGACTTATATAAGCGATTGACCTGACGATGGCCTGAGTGTTTTCGGCCGAAGCACTCTGCCAAGTTCTGTGTGTGTGACTGATACAGTGACAACCAGTCTTCAGTACCTTCCTGCTCGGCCAGCAGCCTCTGCAACTTTCGGACGTGAGTCATAGCAGCAGCCAGTTCGTGCTCCAACTTCAGACGAGTTCTGTTTGGCTCAGCCAGAACTCTCTTGAGCCGGTTCTGCAGGAACTGGTACTCACGTTGGAGTTCCAGGTGCTCCTTCAGCAGGCATGAGTAGAGTGTGTCGTGATACTGTTTGTCAGGAAGCTGAAATCAGACCATCAACATCTCTACTAGTTGGACAACAGCAGTAAATATGTAAATATGCGTGTCGACAAAACTGTAAGCATTTTAACACTTCAAGCTCCGGCCACTTTGCTGGCTTGAGTCCAGTTTCATAATCTGCATAACCTTTTACTTATTGATTCTAACCCATTCACACGGCGTCATATCCCGCAACACAGCATACATCAGAATCGCTGTCAGAACACGGTGCTGGCACAACAATAGCTGCAGTGACTCATCTTGTGTAGTATGTGGTCTTCTACTGCAGTGACTCATGTGTAGTATGTGGTCTTCTACTGCAGTGACTCATGTGTAGTATGTGGTCTTCTGCTGCAGTGACTTATGTGTAGTATGTGGTCTTCTGCTGCAGTGACTCATGTGTAGTATGTGGTCTTCTGCTGCAGTGACTTATGTGTAGTATGTGGTCTTCTGCTGCAGTGACTCATGTGTAGTATGTGGTCTTCTGCTGCAGTGACTCATGTGTAGTATGTGGTCTTCTGCTGCAGTGACTCATGTGTAGTATGTGGTCTTCTGCTGCAGTGACTCATGTGTAGTATGTGGCCTTCTGCTGCAGTGACTCATGTGTAGTATGTGGCCTAATGCTGCAGTGACTCATGTGTAGTATGTGGTCTTCTGCTGCAGTGACTCATGTGTAGTATGTGGTCTTCTGCTGCAGTGACTCATGTGTAGTATGTGGTCTTCTGCTGCAGTGACTCATGTGTAGTATGTGGTCTTCTGCTGCAGTGACTCATGTGTAGTATGTGGTCTTCTGCTGCAGTGACTCATGTGTAGTATGTGGTCTTCTGCTGCAGTGACTCATGTGTAGTATGTGGTCTTCTGCTGCAGTGACTCATGTGTAGTATGTGGTCTTCTGCTGCAGTGACTCATGTGTAGTATGTGGTCTTCTGCTGCAGTGACTCATGTGTAGCATGTGGTCTTCTGCTGCAGTGACTCATGTGTAGTATGTGGTCTTCTGCTGCAGTGACTCATGTGTAGTATGTGGTCTTCTGCTGCAGTGACTCATGTGTAATATGTGGTCTTCTGCTGCAGTGACTCATGTGTAGTATGTGGTCTTCTGCTGCAGTGACTCATGTGTAGTATGTGGTCTTCTGCTACAGTGACTCATGTGTAGTATGTGGTCTTCTGCTGCAGTGACTCATGTGTAGTATGTGGTCTTCTGCTGCAGTGACTCATGTGTAGTATGTGGTCTTCTGCTGCAGTGACTCATGTGTAGTATGTGGTCTTCTGCTGCAGTGACTCATGTGTAGTATGTGGTCTTCTGCTGCAGTGACTCATGTGTAGTATGTGGTCTTCTGCTGCAGTGACTCATATGTAGTATGTGGTCTTCTGCTGCAGTGACTCATGTGTAGTATGTGGTCTTCTGCTGCAGTGACTCATGTGTAGTATGTGGTCTTCTGCTACAGTGACTCATGTGTAGTATGTGGTCTTCTGCTGCAGTGACTCATGTGTAGTATGTGGTCTTCTGCTGCAGTGACTCATGTGTAGTATGTGGTCTTCTGCTGCAGTGACTCATGTGTAGTATGTGGTCTTCTGCTGCAGTGACTCATGTGTAGTATGTGGTCTTCTGCTGCAGTGACTCATGTGTAATATGTGGTCTTCTGCTGCAGTGACTCATGTGTAGTATGTGGTCTCAAACGAAGGCTGTATCGAGATATGGTGACAGTGGACACTCAAAAAGACGTGGAAGGAAAAGATAATGACCTAATTAGTCAGAGTGGACAGACAAAGGCCACAAGTAGCTTCAGTGACGATATCCTGTCTCCAAGACAAGATCTGAACTCTGTACCTCCCGAATACAAAGCAATGTGCTGCCACTCGACCCCCGATCACTAACGTTTTTCATAGTCAGTGTTTGTGTGCCTTAAACACCATCACGTACAGCAAACGTTACCGAGCTAGCTACCTTATATAACGTGCTTGGTCTGTGAGTGAGTGAGGAAGTTATTACTTGATGACAGTCACGCCAGATAGCAGTTCTCGTTATGAAGCTCTAAGGGTACCTATGCTTCGGTCGGAACTGCAGCGTCCTACTTTACCATAACGTCAAGCTGTGTCCAAGGACCTCCTGAAGCATTTTTTTTTAAATTTTAACCAACAAATGCACACAACTGTCATCAGGTTCGCAATAATATTTTTAAAAACACTAAACTCCTACATGTTTCGGACCTTATTGGTCCATCGTCAGGGAGTACATTAATTGTTGTTGCATAAAACAGTTATTTAACATATTTTGATGTTGTGCATTTGTAGAAGAACTTATGAAAATTCTTTCGTTGTCAGTGAATATGTGTAGCGGACAGAATTGTTACACAGTAAATTGGAGCAGAGTGTGGATGTGTTGGAAGTGTTCACGGCGTGAATAAATGTGGAACTTGTATTGTTATGCAGCAGTCAAGACGTTCCTACGCTTGGTTCGACATTGCAGTGTTGTACTTTGCCGATAACATCTATAAAGCTAAGAAATTTTAAAATTTATGGCGTGAATATTCGGTGAAACAGTGACTTCACAGTGTCATTCTAGTGCTTGCTGTATTGTAACAACGGAGCAACTGAAGGATTACCGGTGGAAATCATATTCTGGTAACACCGTCGCAAAATGGGGCCGTGGCTAGCTTGAAGATAAAAATAAGAATCCCTTTCACGCCAAATACATTGACTCACCTCAACGACTCCCACCACAACCAAAATAACCCTTCCATCAGAAGCTATATAGGGTGTTCCAGGAGGCAAGATCAATATCAAGTGATAGTATCAGTCACTGTGAAAAAAAAAGCCATATAAACACGTGTCTAATTCTGAATTTTTACCGAGATAGAGCTGTTTGAATGTACAGACTTAACGCTGTTAGATTTTTGATTGTGCGGTTGGATGAAGAGCGAAGTGTACAAAACAAAGGCGGACACACAGACGAATTGCTGGCTGCCATTTTGTGTGCTGCTGCCTGCATAAAGATACGTGAAGATCAACTGAGACGAACATCACGTGATCTTAGCACACGAGTTGCAAAGTGCACTGAGGTTGACGGTGGGATTTTGGAAAATTTATTGCGAATTGTAACAAATTTGTCACTTAAACATTATATTGAAATTAAAATTAAATTAACAGTAAGTAATTTCTCCCTCTTTATTACCGTTCACAATACTTTTATATCTGTACACTCAAACAGCTCTATCTCAATAACCATTCACAATTAGACCCATGTTCATGTGAACTTTTTTCTCACAACGACCGATATTATCACCTCTCAACCTTTCCTCATGAATCACCCTGTATACAGGCTAGCACAGCCAGAAGAACCAACTAGAGCCCAGTTCAGCAATCAGTACGTCATATCCATGCCTGCTGTATAATGTCAACTGACCTCTGCCCACATGTCAGCGGCATACGGTTGAGGAGAGAGAGACGGGGAACTCGACGACGTGGGGGAGTCCTCTCCAGCTCCAGAGTCTTCCTCCAGTTCAGCTACAGTCTCCAGTTCCATGAAGTGCTGCGTTAGAAACATAAGAAGCAATTCAGGTTTTGCGTAAAGGCATTCTTTGCAGTAAGTATAATAAATGAATACATGACAGGGAGGTCGTAGCCATCTACACATACGTATCATCCCTGGAACGACTCAAAAGTATTTCGACGAGATGTGTATACAGCCAAACTTGTGAGATAAATTCACTTTTAATTTTCCAAAAAATCATTTTACGGGGTATGCAGGTGGGTTGCTAGTTACCTGGTCGTGGTTAAGTTCAGTTACATGTGTGTGGCATGACTCTTCAAACAGCGAAGTTCAGTTACATGTGTGTGGAATGACTCTTCAAACAGCGAAGTTCAGTTACATGTGTGTGGAATGACTCTTCAAACAGTGAAGTTCATTTACATGTGTGTGGCATGACTCTTCAAACAGCGAAGTTCAGTTACATGTGTGTGGAATGACTCTTCAAACAGTGAAGTTCATTTACATGTGTGTGGCATGACTCTTCAAACAGCGAAGTTCAGTTACATGTGTGTGGAATGACTCTTCAAACAGCGAAGTTCATTTACATGTGTGTGGCATGACTCTTCAAACAGCGAAGTTCAGTTACATGTGTGTGGAATGACTCTTCAAACAGCGAAGTTCATTTACATGTGTGTGGCATGACTCTTCAAACAGCGAAGTTCAGTTACATGTGTGTGGCATGACTCTTCAAACAGCGAAGTTCAGTTACATGTGTGTGGCATGACTCTTCAAACAGCGAAGTTCAGTTACATGTGTGTGGCATGACTCTTCAAACAGCGAAGTTCAGTTACATGTGTGGCATGACTCTTCAAACAGCGAAGTTCAGTTACATGTGTGTGGCATGACTCTTCAAACAGCGAAGTTCAGTTACATGTGTGTGGCATGACTCTTCAAAGAGCGAAGTTCAGTTACATGTGTGTGGCATGACTCTTCAAACAGCGAAGTTCAGTTACATGTGTGTGGCACGACTCTTCAAAGAGCGAAGTTCAGTTACATATGTGTGGCATGACTCTTCAAACAGCGAAGTTCAGTTACATGTGTGTGGCATGACTCTTCAAACAGCGAAGTTCAGTTACATGTGTGTGGCATGACTCTTCAAACAGCGAAGTTCAGTTACATGTGTGTGGCATGACTCTTCAAACAGCGAAGTTCAGTTACATGTATGTGGCATGACTCTTCAAACAGCGAAGTTCAGTTACATGTATGTGGCATGACTCTTCAAACAGCGAAGTTCAGTTACATGTGTGTGGCATGACTCTTCAAATAGCGAAGTTCAGTTACATGTGTGTGGCATGACTCTTCAAACAGCGAAGTTCAGTTACATGTGTGTGGCATGACTCTTCAAACAGCGAAGTTCAGTTACATGTGTGTGGCATGACTCTTCAAACAGCGAAGTTCAGTTACATGTGTGTGGCATGACTCTTCAAACAGCGAAGTTCAGTTACATGTGCGTGGCATGACTCTTCAAAGAGCGAAGTTCAGTTACATGTGTGTGGCATGACTCTTCAAACAGCGAAGTTCAGTTACATGTGTGTGGCATGACTCTTCAAACAGCGAAGTTCAGTTACATGTGTGTGGCATGACTCTTCAAACAGCGAAGTTCAGTTACATGTGCGTGGCATGACTCTTCAAAGAGCGAAGTTCAGTTACATGTGTGTGGCATGACTCTTCAAACAGCGAAGTTCAGTTACATGTGTGTGGCATGACTCTTCAAACAGCGATCCAGTTACTGCGTCGATTCGTTGCGCAGCTACAGAAATTTGGATTTGTCTGTGCGTTAAATCCGCACAAGATTCGCAAGTTGTAACTAGTAAGCCGTTTGTCTATTAACCAGTTCACTCACAACACTCAGACCAACACAATACACTATATTGTTCCCATATATTTTATATCACAATATCACATTGAACACTGCTACATGTTTCGATCCCTTATGGGATCATCATCAGGGAAACAAATCAAAGTAACACTGCACAAAACCGAACTACCAATCCGTGTTCACAATATACAGATGTTAAAAAATCTTATCCTTCCTTAAACACGTAAGCAGTCTCCAAAACACTGTATACCACGGTCCGTTATGTAACAAACGGCTACATTTTAACTGTTTGACTGTTTACATCTCTATATTGTGTACATGCATTGCTAGTTCGGTTTTGTGCAGTGTTACTTTAATGTGATTTCCTGATGACGATCCCATAAGGGATCGAAACATGTAGCAGTGTTCAACGTGATATTGTGATATAAAATATCTGTGAACAATATAGTGCATTTTGTTGGACTGAGTTTTGTGAGCTGATTATAGACAGTGCAGGTGTGAACAGTATAAAATATAACCAGTTTACATCTTAACCAAAAATTACAGTTTTTCTCTACGAAGTTGGCGACACTTTCTAGAGCGTTGCACGTCGTAACATTCGGCGCAATTAATCTGTAAATATCAGTGACTAGTAAGTTTTTTTATTACCAACTACTGCACAATAAATTTATACACTGCTACATGTTTCGGCTGACTATCTCAGCCATCATCAGGGAGTCATCGTACATAGACATAAGCAGTGTACATCGTGTATCTGAATGGTAATTGCCCATTTGTCACAGCCAGTCACTGATTTTATAGTTTAAATTACGTATCATAAAACTCAGTATGTTATTACATAAAATTTTTAGGTACAAAATCGATATAAAATCGATACAAAATCTGTCTCCAAACAACTCTCTCAATCACTTCCAGTTTTTGTGGGGTGGATACCTGTAATATTAAGTATATAAGTGACTGGTATTAAATGTGAAACGCAGTGGTTGGTAATATTAATAGACACGTTGTTACCAGTGGAGGCCAACAACACACTCTGGTAATTAGCGTTATGATTTTTATTTTAAAATCGTGTGCGTGGCTTTAGACTCCACGCTATCATTTTACCCCCTTGTATTGAAGTACTGAGAAATTTTTCCAAAAAATCACACACGATACGTCGATAAGTCTTATCGTTTACCCAAAATTTTTCGATTTACCATGACATATCGTCATCTTGTAGGGTAACAACTACACGTCATTAAAGTAAGTTGGGTAGTAGTAGGTAAAATTACCCATAAAAGAAATTGTAAGAATTTTCAGTGTGTAGTTCTAACAGCGAGTTTCGCAGAACGAATTTAACTACAGAAGTTTTGCTGATATTTATACTCATGTTATGACACCCGTTGTGAGATCTCATGTCAGTATATGCTGAGATGAACTCAAAACTTAGTTACGCCCTTGAATGAGAGTACTACGTATAATGAGAGTACTACGTATAATCAGAGAACTACGTATAATGAGAGTATTACGTACAATGAGAGTACTACGTATAATGAGAGAACTACGTATAATGAGAGTACTACGTATAATGAGAGTACTACGTATAATGAGAGTAATACGTATAATCAGAGAACTACGTATAATGAGAGTATTACGTACAATGAGAGTACTACGTATAATGAGAGAACTACGTATAATGAGAATACCACGTATAATGAGAGAACTACGTATAATGAGAGTACTACGTATAATGAGAGTACTACGTATAATGAGAGAACTACGTATAATGAGAGTATTACGTATAATGAGAGTACTACGTATAATGAGAGTACTACGTATAATGAGAGAACTACGTGTAATGAGATTACTACGTATAATGAGAGAACTACGTATAATGAGAGTACTACGTATAATGAGAGAACTACGTATAATGAGATTATTACGTATAATGAGAGTATTACGTATAATGAGAGTACTACGTATAATGAGAGAACTACGTATAATGAGAGTACTACTATAATGAGAGAACTACGTGTAATGAGAGTACTACGTATAATGACAGGACTACGTATAATGAGAGTACTACGTATAATGAAAGAACTACGTATAATGAGAGAACTACGTGTAATGAGAGTACTACGTATAATGACAGGACTACGTATAATGAGAGTACTACGTATAATGAGAGAACTACGTATAATGAGAGAACTACGTAAAATGAGAGTACTACGTATAATTGTATATATTAATACCGTAAGGTCTGTTTGCGAAATCGTGATCTACTGATCTACCGAACGGACGGTTTCAAGAAATCTTAGAAATCTTATGATTCGGCAGTGATAGTTATCTCATTGCTACACTGTCTAAACAATACCGCACAACTAGCACAGTCTTTCTCCTTCAAATCCCACAATTCCAGATTTCCGTTCTGCTCTCCTCTACACTTACGTAAGTGCACTGCCGCACTGATGTCACTTCCCCCTTTACCTGTACATTAGTGCTAACCAACACTTCCTACCTCCAGTACGTTTGTAGTGTATTTACAAAATCTACCATCAAAATATATGAAAGTTTGTTTCGAAACCGAAATATGTGTCAGAATTAAAACAGCTGTTTTTCAGTAATCTGTCTATACTCACTCACTAACAACAACATACAACACTGACATCTAAAAGCACCAATTCAGTAGCCGCCATTTTGAAATTAATTACCTTGTTAAACATTGATAAAAAACGTAAACGGAATTTGGTTCATTATTTGAATCCAGTTTGGATGATTCATCAGCGACGACATCCGGAATGATTAACGTAAAGCCGTATTACATAATTAATTAAATTTCCGCGTCTGTGTACTATAAAGATGTAATTGTATCATGCCATTAGCTCCAGATCAGTCCACTGTCATGTTGGCTATGAGCAGGTGCGTCTGTGACAATGCAGACACTTTACCCTGTAATACTTTACCCTGTAATATTGCCTCATCTGCTCTTTTCTATGCCTGTTCGACAGCTGATCCGCTTTCCGGTCTTTATCCTGAAACTGAAACAAATTATTTTAATGTTATATTAACATAGAATAAAATAATCTTGTATAGTATAGAAACATGTGTATGCATTCACCCTAACAACAAGTATAGAACCATGTGTACCCATTCACCCTAACAACAAGTACAGAACCATGTGTACCCATTCACCCTAACAACAAGTATAGAACCATGTGTACACATTCACCCTAACAACAAGTATAGAACCATGCGTACCCATTCACCCTAACAACAAGTATAGAACCATGTGTACCCATTCACCCTAACAACAAGTATAGAACCATGTGTACCCATTCACCCTAACAACAAGTATAGAACCATGTGTACCCATTCACCCTAACAACAAGTATAGAACCATGTGTACCCATTCACCCTAACAACAAGTATAGAACCATGTGTACCCATTTACCCTAACAAGTATAGACCATGTGTACCACATTCACCCTAACAACAAGTATAGAACCATGTGTACACATTCACCCTAACAACAATTATAGAACCATGTGTACCCATTCACCCTAACAACAAGTTATAGAACCATGTGTACCCATTCACCCTAACAACAAGTATAGAACCATGTGTACCCATTCACCCTAACAACAAGTATAGAACCATGTGTACACATTCACCCTAACAACAAGTATAGAACCATGTGTACACATTCACCCTAACAACAAGTATAGAACCATGCGTACCCATTCACCCTAACAACAATTATAGAACCATGTGTACCCATTCACCCTAACAACAAGTATAGAACCATGTGTACCCATTCACCCTAACAACAAGTATAGAACCATGTGTACCCATTCACCCTAACAACAATATAGGACCATGTGTACCCATTCACCCTAACAACAAGTATAGAACCATGTGTACCCATTCACCCTAACAAGTATAGACCATGTGTACCATTCACCCTAACAACAAGTATAGAACCATGTGTACCCATTCACCCTAACAACAATATAGAACCATGTGTACCCATTCACCCTACAACAAGTATAGAACCATGTGTACCCATTCACCCTAACAACAAGTATAGAACCATGTGTACCCATTCACCCTAACAACAAGTATAGAACCATGTGTACCATTCACCCTAACAACAAGTATAGAACCATGGTACCCATTCACCCTAACAACAATGTATAGAACCATGTGTACCCATTCACCCTAACAACAAGTATAGAACCATGTGTACCCATTCACCCTAACAACAAGTATAGAACCATGTGTACCCATTCACCCTAACAACAAGTATAGAAGCATGTGTACCCATTTACCCTAACAAGTATAGACCATGTGTACCATTCACCCTAACAACAAGTATAGAACCATGTGTACACATTCACCCTAACAACAAGTATAGAACCATGTGTACCATTCATCCTAACAACAAGTATAGAACCATGTGTACCCATTCACCCTAACAACAAGTATAGAACCATGTGTACCCATTCACCCTAACAACAAGTATAGAACCATGTGTACCCATTCACCCTAACAACAAGTATAGAACCATGTGTACCCATTCACCCTAACAACAAGTATAGAACCATGTGTACCCATTCACCCTAACAAGTATAGAACCATGTGTACACATTCACCCTAACAACAAGTATAGAACCATGTGTACACATTCACCCTAACAACACGTATAGAACCATGTGTACCCATTCACCCTAACAAGTATAGAATCCATGTGTACACATTCACCCTAACAACAAGTATAGAACCATGTGTACACATTCACCCTAACAACAAGTATAGAACCATGTGTACCCATTCACCCTAACAAGTATAGAACCATGTGTACACATTCACCCTAACAACAAGTATAGAACCATGTGTACCCATTCACCCTAACAAGTATAGAACCATGTGTACACATTCACCCTAACAACAAGTATAGAACCATGTGTACCCACTCACCCTAACAACAAGTATAGAACCATGTGTACCCACTCACCCTAACAGCAAGTATAGAACCATATGTACCCATTCACCCTAACAAACTCTCTGTATTTTACTCACCCCCGTTCCAAGCTGCAGTTCAGCAATGATCCTCTCTCTCTCCTCCAGCTCTGCCCGCAACGTCTCCAGTTCATCTACCTGTCCGCCACGGACCGCGACCTGCCGACAACGAAACCTCAATGTAACTTGCTGCCAAACGATCAGTTTCTTGCAGCTGCCGGTCGCTCAGCTAGTACAGACACTGCTGTCCTTTTTGAAAACCGACAGTTCAGTACCGTGTGCACAGGCCTTTCGAATCCAATACACCCTCACGCTCTGTTCCTTTTTTTTTCAATGACGCGACAGCCCTTAGTGGGCCAGTGCCTCCTCATTATCAGGGCATCACGATCATACTCAGACACACCACAGTCGGTAGGACTCCTCCGGAAATACGTCAGTGAATATAAACATATTCAACACGGTCAGTCTATATTCTTTCCTCATACCGACAGACCGAGTTACATATGAGTGGAGCGAGTACACGTAGGACTCGGTTTACGCCGGTGTTAGGTTCCTGAGATTTCCGGCGTAAAATGAAGCGGCGTAAATTGAAGCGGCGTAAACTGAGTCCTACCTGTACTGAGGTCAGACGTGTCAGACAACAGTCTTTATGTCGCTGGAAGAGAAAGCTTGAGGCCAGTTATTGCCGCAAACAGCAACAGTCCGTCTGTTTATAACGATACAAACAGCAACAGTCCGTCTGTTTATAACGATACAAACAGCTAGACGTTCCGTCTGTGAGGGAGGAGGAACAGAAACAGTCCGTCTGTTTGTAACGATACAAACAGCAACAGTCCGTCTGTTTATAACGATACAAACAGCAACAGTCCGTCTGTTTATAACGATACAAACAGCAACAGTCCGTCTGTTTATAACGATACAAACAGCTAGACGTTCCGTCTGTGAGGGAGGAGGAACAGAAACAGTCCGTCTGTTTGTAACGATACAAACAGCTAGACGTTCCGTCTGTGAGGGAGGAAGAACAGCAACAGTCCGTCTGTTTATAACGATACAAACAGCAACAGTCCGTCTGTTTATAACGATACAAACAGCAACAGTCCGTCTGTTTATAACGATACAAACAGCAACAGTCCGTCTGTTTATAACGATACAAACAGCAACAGTCCGTCTGTTTATAACCATACAAACAGCAACAGTCCGTCTGTTTGTAACGATACAAACAGCTAGACGTTCCTTCTGTGAGGGAGGAGGAACAGCAACAGTCCGTCTGTTTATAACGATACAAACAGCAACAGTCCGTCTGTTTATAACGATACAAAGAGCTAGACGTTCCGTCTGTGAGGAGGAGGAACAGCAACAGTCCGTCTGTTTATAACGATTCAAACAGCTAGACGTTCCGTCTGTGAGGAGGAGGAACAGCAACAGTCCGTCTGTTTATAACGATACAAACAGCAACAGTCCGTCTGTTTATAACGATACAAACAGCTAGACGTTCCGTCTGTGAGAGAGGAGGAACAGCAACAGTCCGTCTGTTTATAACGATACAAACAGCTAGACGTTCCGTCTGTGAGAGAGGAGGAACAGCAACAGTCCGTCTGTTTGTAACGATACAAACAGCTAGACGTTCCGTCTGTGAGGGAGGAGGAACAGCAACAGTACGTGTTTATAACGATACAAACAGCTAGACGTTCCGTCTGTGAGGGAGGAGGAACAGCAACAGTCCGTCTGTTTGTAACGATAGAAACAGCTAGACGTTCCGTCTGTGAGGGAGGAGGAACAGCAACAGTCCGTCTGTTTATAACGATACAACAGCTAGACGTTCCGTCTGTGAGGGAGGAGGAACAGCAACGTCCGTCTGTTTATAACGATACAAACAGCTAGACGTTCCGTCTGTGAGGAAGGAGGAACAGCAACAGTCCGTCTGTTTATAACGATACAAACAGCTAGACGTTCCGTCTGTGAGGAGAGGAGGAACAGCAACAGTCCGTCTGTTTATAACGATACAAACAGCTAGACGTTCCGTCTGTGAGGGAGGAGGAACAGCAACAGTCCGTCTGTTTATAACGATAGAAACAGCTAGACGTTCCGTCTGTGAGGGAGGAAGGAACAGCAACAGTCCGTCTGTTTATAACGATACAAACAGCTAGACGTTCCGTCTGTGAGGAAGGAGGAACAGCAACAGTCCGTCTGTTTATAACGATACAAACAGCTAGACGTTCCGCTGTGAGGGAGGAGGAACAGCAACAGTCCGTCTGTTTATAACGATAGAAACAGCTAGACGTTCCGTCTGTGAGGGAGGAGGAACAGCAACAGTCCGTCTGTTTATAACGATAAGAAACCAGTCTTGTTACGTTCCGTTCGTGTGAGGGAGGAGGAACAGCAACAGTCCGTCTGTTTATAACGATACAAACAGCTAGACGTTCCGTCTGTGAGGGAGGAGGAACAGCAACAGTCCGTCTGTTTTAACGATACTAACAGCTAGACGTTCCGTCTGTGAGGAAGGAGGAACAGCAACAGTCCGTCTGTTTATAACGATACAAACAGCTAGACGTTCCGTCTGTGAGGAAGGAGGAACAGCAACAGTCCGTCTGTTTATAACGATACAAACAGCTAGACGTTCCGTCTGTGAGGAGGAGGAACAGCAGTGTGGAGAAAACTGCATGACAAACTTCAGGGTTTGTACTACCATCAACTGTTATTCGGTTGATCGAGACAGGCAGAGCATGTAGCACGGAAAAGGGACACAAGAAATGCGTACAGGGTTTTTGTATGAAAAAAGGAAGTAAATGGACTATTGTAAGACGTAAGTGAGAGAATAATATTAAAATAGGTCTGAGAGAAATGGGATGGGAGACCGTGCATTGGATTAATATGGCTTAGGATACAGACAAGTGGCAGGATGTTGTGAATACGGTGATGAACATTCGCGTTCCATAAAATGAAGGAATTAAGTGAGTGGCTGAACAAATGTTAGCTTGAGGTCTACGTTCTTCTGGGATATTACGCAGCATTGAGTGGTAGTTCTGTACCGACGTTTCGGGGCAACCTATCGGTCCTATCTTCAAGGTCAAGATGTCCAAGAAGAAAGCTTTCTCTTGGACTTCTTGACCCTTATAGATAGGGACCGATAGGTTGTCCTGAAACGTCGGTAAAGCATTACCACTCAACGCTGCGTAATATCTCAGAAGAGCGCAGATCTCATGTACATCGCGGCGGAAGCCTGAAACCACGCACCTCTTAACTTTTCAAGAGCTCTGCTCCAAGTAGTTAGTTAGTTAGTTAGTTAGTTAGTTATTAGTATAAAGACCTCGAAATTTTAAACGGGAAATTCTGCCAATTCTCATGTCTACATATGATTTTCTACACATAGTCATTTAAATGATCCATTATAGCCATCGAAAGTCACTTTGGTATCGAGATTTCACCGACTATAGGCTTTGTGAGTTGGAAAACCTTCGGAGAAGCAGCTTGCTACAACAGGCGGTGTCGTCACATATTTTCACCAAACGTTGACACTGCAATACCGAATATATCACAGGCACGCAACACTTTCGCTGACTGCTGCCACCGCGTGTCCTGTGTTTACCTGCTAACAGCACTGACTGTTCACAACAACAGGATTTCAGCCTTAGCTGTTGTTTGTACGTGTGAAAGTGCGGATGAAGTTCCAGCAGCAAGCAGTCATCATGTGAAAGGCACTTCAATCATCACATTGTATTTATCCCTCTACGAGTCTCATTTCCTTCGTTCGTCTTTAGTTGCTTGGCTGTTCACGTATTTCCCGCAAGAGTGCTCGTTTCTAACCCTCCAGTATCGAGGACTCTGTCGGTGTTGCAGTGTTTGCTAGTCCACGTATTTCCCGCAAGAGTGCTCGTTCATAACCCTCCAGTATCGAGGACTCTGTCGGTGTTGCAGTGTTTGCTAGTCCACGTATTTCCCGCAAGATTGCTGTTACTAACCCTCTAGTATCGAGGACTCTGTCGGTGTTGCAGTGTTTGCTAGTCCACGTATTTCCCGCAAAGTGCTCGTTACTAACCCTCTAGTATCGAGGACTCTGTCGGTGTTGCAGTGTTTGCTAGTCCACGTATTTCCCGCAAGATTGCTTGTTACTGACCCTCTAGTATCGAGGACTCTGTCGTGTTGCAGTGTTTGCTAGTCCATCGTATTTCCGCAAGAGTGAGGTGTTTTACGCGTTTATGTTCTTTTTTTTTTAAACATAGACATGACTTTAGTTCAGTCTGGTGTTCAGTGGCGGTTTACGTTAAATATAACCCGACTCTAGCTGTTAACCGACAGTGAACACTGTACAGGAAGTCATGCAGTGAAGGTGTGAGGCTATCACTGCTTTTCAGATTTTATGGTTTAGATTTTACGTGAAGTAAACACGGTCCTTTCGGACAATTGAATGTGAACCAGTTAAAGTCACAGTGAATATGTGGAAGCTACCTTTTCTCTTTATTGTTACACCCTAACGAACGGGATTGTGGAATAATTGGTGTTGAAGTCTTTATTTTATGGATCTATTCCTTAAAGTGACGAATGGACGAGTAAGAAATATGTAAGTCAGATGCCAAGTGCTTACGGCTAACACATGGCATGCAACGCACAGAAGTGTCATGCTTACGGCTAACACATGGCATGCAACGCACAGAAGTGTCATGCTTACGGCTAACACATGGCATGCAACGCACAGAAGTGTCATGCTTACGGCTAACACATGACATGCAACGCACAGAAGTGTCATGCTTACGGCATGCAACGCACAGAAGTGTCATGCTTACGGCTAACACATGACATGCAACGCACAGAAGTGTCATGCTTACGGCATGCAACGCACAGAAGTGTCATGCTTACGGCTAACACATGGCATGCAACGCACAGAAGTGTCATGCTTACGGCTAACACATGGCATGCAACGCACAGAAGTGTCATGCTTACGGCTAACACATGGCATGCAACGCACAGAAGTGTCATGCTTACGGCATGCAACGCACAGAAGTGTCATGCTTACGGCTAACACATGGCATGCAACGTACAGAAGTGTCATGCTTACGGCTAACACATGGCATGCAACGCACAGAAGTGTCATGCTTACGGCATGCAACGCACAGAAGTGTCATGCTTACGGCTAACACATGGCATGCAACGCACAGAAGTGTCATGCTTACGGCTAACACATGGCATGCAACGCACAGAAGTGTCATGCTTACGGCTAACACATGGCATGCAGCGTACAGAAGTGTCATGCTTACGGCTAACACATGGCATGCAACGCACAGAAGTGTCATGCTTACGGCTAACACATGACATGCAACGCACAGAAGTGTCATGCTTACGGCTAACACATGGCATGCAACGCACAGAAGTGTCATGCTTACGGCTAACACATGGCATGCAGCGTACAGAAGTGTCATGCTTACGGCTAACACATGGCATGCAACGCACAGAAGTGTCATGCTTACGGCTAACACATGGCATGCAGCGTACAGAAGTGTCATGCTTACGGCTAACACATGACATGCAACGCACAGAAGTGTCATGCTTACGGCTAACACATGGCATGCAGCGTACAGAAGTGTCATGCTTACGGCTAACACATGGCATGCAACGCACAGAAGTGTCATGCTTACGGCTAACACATGGCATGCAACGCACAGAAGTGTCATGCTTACGGCTAACACATGGCATGCAACGCACAGAAGTGTCATGCTTACGGCTAACACATGGCATGCAGCGTACAGAAGTGTCATGCTTACGGCTAACACATGGCATGCAACGCACAGAAGTGTCATGCTTACGGCTAACACATGGCATGCAACGTACAGAAGTGTCATGCTTACGGCTAACACATGGCATGCAGCGTACAGAAGTGTCATGCTTACGGCTAACACATGGCATGCAACGCACAGAAGTGTCATGCTTACGGCTAACACATGGCATGCAACGCACAGAAGTGTCATGCTTACGGCTAACACATGACATGCAACGTACAGAAGTGTCATGCTTACGGCTAACACATGGCATGCAACGCACAGAAGTGTCATGCTTACGGCTAACACATGACATGCAACGTACAGAAGTGTCATGCTTACGGCTAACACATGGCATGCAACGCACAGAAGTGTCATGCTTACGGCTAACACATGGCATGCAGCGTACAGAAGTGTCATGCTTACGGCTAACACATGGCATGCAGCGTACAGAAGTGTCATGCTTACGGCTAACACATGGCATGCAGCGTACAGAAGTGTCATGCTTACGGCTAACACATGACATGCAACGTACAGAAGTGTCATGCTTACGGCTAACACATGGCATGCAGCGTACAGAAGTGTCATGCTTACGGCTAACACATGGCATGCAACGCACAGAAGTGTCATGCTTACGGCTAACACATGGCATGCAGCGTACAGAAGTGTCATGCTTACGGCTAACACATGTCATGCAACGTACAGAAGTGTCATGCTTACGGCTAACACATGGCATGCAGCGTACAGAAGTGTCATGCTTACGGCTAACACATGGCATGCAACGCACAGAAGTGTCATGCTTACGGCTAACACATGGCATGCAGCGTACAGAAGTGTCATGCTTACGGCTAACACATGGCATGCAGCGTACAGAAGTGTCATGCTTACGGCTAACACATGACATGCAACGTACAGAAGTGTCATGCTTACGGCTAACACATGGCATGCAGCGTACAGAAGTGTCATGCTTACGGCTAACACATGACATGCAACGTACAGAAGTGTCATGCTTACGGCTAACACATGGCATGCAGCGTACAGAAGTGTCATGCTTACGGCTAACACATGACATGCAACGTACAGAAGTGTCATGCTTACGGCTAACACATGGCATGCAGCGTACAGAAGTGTCATGCTTACGGCTAACACATGACATGCAACGTACAGAAGTGTCATGCTTACGGCTAACACATGGCATGCAGCGTACAGAAGTGTCATGCTTACGGCTAACACATGGCATGCAGCGTACAGAAGTGTCATGCTTACGGCTAACACATGACATGCAACGTACAGAAGTGTCATGCTTACGGCTAACACATGGCATGCAACGCACAGAAGTGTCATGCTTACGGCTAACACATGACATGCAACGTACAGAAGTGTCATGCTTACGGCTAACACATGGCATGCAACGCACAGAAGTGTCATGCTTACGGCTAACACATGACATGCAACGTACAGAAGCTTCATGCCTTATTGCAAAATTCAGTTAAAGAGACGTCGACATTGCATAGCAGAGCAGCATCAGCTGTGTGACCGTACACGAACGTGAAACTGTGCATACATTGTCGTTAATAAACCTCTTAAAGCCCAGTGGTTACTATATGTACCACCGTGTTTAGCATTCAACAATTCTACGTTCTGCCCACACAGTGTATTTATGTGTTTTATGTGGATTTCAGAACAAACAGCGATTATTTCAATACACAGCATTAACTGACTGCTTTTTTTGGGGGGGGGGCACGCGCTGGCGCAGTTGGTTGAGACACTGCTTTACAAGGAGGTAGGTCGCGGGTTCGATTCCTGATGATGTCATTGGAATTTTTCATTGACATAATCCTTTCAGTCACACTATGGCCCTGGGGTAGACTCAGCCTCTAACAGAAATGAGTACCAGAGTATTTCCTGGGAGGTAAAGGCGGCCGGTGCGTAGGACTAACAACCTTACTACCTTCATGTGCCGATTGTCTAGAAATCTGGGAGCCTCAACCTCCTGGAACCCTAAGGGTCTGTCAAGGCTTGTAATGGGATTGCTTTACCTCATTGGTTTGTATAACTGAGACGGAGTGTGTTTACTGCGCGGTACGGACTGTATTTATGTGTTTTGTGTGGATCTCAGAACAAACAGCGATTATTTCACTGCACAGCATTAACTGACTGGTTTGTATAACTGAGACGGAGTGTGTTTACTGCGCGGTACGGACTGTATTTATGTGTTTTGTGTGGATCTCAGAACAAACAGCGATTATTTCACTGTACAACATTAACTGACTGGTTTGTATAACTGAGACGGAGTGTGTTTACTGCGCGGTACGGACTGTATTTATGTGTTTTGTGTGGATCTCAGAACAAACAGCGATTATTTCACTGTACAACATTAACTGACTGGTTTGTATAACTGAGACGGAGTGTGTTTACTGCGCGGTACGGACTGTATTTATGTGTTTTGTGTGGATCTCAGAACAAACAGCGATTATTTCACTGTACAACATTAACTGACTGGTTTGTATAACTGAGACGGAGTGTGTTTACTGCGCGGTACGGACAGTATTTATGTGTTTTGTGTGGATCTCAGACCTCTCAGTCCCACACACCCCCTAGCACCCTAGCCCTACGTTGTACCAACATCCAACAACAAATTTAACCTAACTTCCTTTAACAAATTTCACATTTAATTTGTAATTCCTTTAATAAATCAACTAGTCTAGAGACATAACTCACAGACAGACAATGTTCGTATTATGCGTTCATTTTACGCAATCTGTAGTGTAAATACACAAATACGTGGAAGTTTCACGCCATCCTGACTAACAGGCACTTTAGTTGGCGCATAAGTATTGCGGAAGTGACGTCAGCAGGCTATTTTGAGGTCAGTAGCATCGCCTTGCTGTATCAACGGACGCGCCCGCTGCAGGAAGTGCTCAAGCAGAAATCCAAGATTAGTTCGGGTCGTGTACGAAAGGCTAAGAGCAGAGACAAGAATGCACTTAAGGCAGCTTCAAAGATAATAGTAAAATGTCTGTCCTTCTGGTTGTGACGCTGCCAACAGCCTCAATCCTGCGCTACAGGGTGCACAGAAAATAGGTAACAGAATTCCGAACAAACCGGGCTACTACCGAAAACTATTCATTTGTTCATCCTCTGTTCATGGTCATTAAACATTAACGGCAGGGTACAGTAAGGACAGCCGGAGTGGTGTAGTCGCTACTGAGATTAGGCTACGGACTGGACGGTCCAGTGTTCGAATCCTGGGACGGGAAAGAAGTCCAAAAGCCCACCCAGCCTCCTATTCAATGTATACCGTTATTCTTTCCCGGGGGTAAAGCGGCCGGGGCAGAAAGTTAACCACTCACCTCCATCTAGTGATGAGGTTAAGAATGAGTGGAGCTATACCTCTTTTCTTCCTATATGCTTTCATGGCGTGGACAGGGAACATTTTAATTTACACGGTATATAAATTATAAGGCATCATATTGTAGTGTTTGGTTGACTAACGGTCAATGATATAGTGGTGTATGTGGGGGGGGGGACTTTGAGACTGCTACACAGTACTGTACAACAAATTATTTCTTTCGGATAACGACATTTCATATTAATTTTTGCCTTTTACTCGAAGCCCAGTGGTTAATATATGTACCACCCCGTTTAACATTCACAAATCCTACGTTCTGCCCACACAGTGTATTTATGTGTTTTGTGTGGATCTCAGAACAAACAGCGATTATTTCACTGTACAACATTAACTGACTGGTTTGTATAACTGAGACTGAGTGTGTTTACTGCGCGGTACGAACTGTATTTATGTGTTTTGTGTGGATCTGAGAACAAACAGCGATTATTTCACTGTACAGCATTAACTGACTGGTTTGTATAACTGAGACGGAGTGTGTTTACTGCGCGGTACGAACTGTATTTATGTGTTTTGTGTGGATCTCAGAACAAACAACGATTATTTGACTGTACAACATTAACTGACTGGTTTGTATAACTCAGACGGAGTGTGTTTACTGCGCGGTACGGACTGTATTTATGTGTTTTGTGTGGATCTGAGAACAAACAGCGATTATTTCACTGTACAGCATTAACTGACTGGTTTGTATAACTGAGACGGAGTGTGTTTACTGCGCGGTACGGACTGTATTTATGTGTTTTGTGTGGATCTGAGAACAAACAACGATTATTTGACTGTACAACATTAACTGACTGGTTTGTATAACTCAGACGGAGTGTGTTTACTGCGCGGTACGGACTGTATTTATGTGTTTTGTGTGGATCTCAGAACAAACAGCGATTATTTCACTGTACAGCATTAACTGACTGGTTTGTATAACTGAGACGGAGTGTGTTTACTGCGCGGTACGGACTGTATTTATGTGTTTTGTGTGGATCTCAGAACAAACAGCGATTATTTCACTGTACAACATTAACTGACTGGTTTGTATAACTGAGACGGAGTGTGTTTACTGCGCGGTACGGACTGTATTTATGTGTTTTGTGTGGATCTCAGAACAAACATCTATTATTTCACTGTACAACATTAACTGACTGGTTTGTATAACTGAGACGGAGTGTGTTTACTGCGCGGTACGGACTGTATTTATGTGTTTTGTGTGGATCTCAGAACAAACAGCGATTATTTCACTGTACAACATTAACTGACTGGTTTGTATAACTGAGACGGAGTGTGTTTTACTGCGCGGTACGGACTGTATTTATGTGTTTTGTGTGGATCTCAGAACAAACAGCGATTATTTCACTGTACAGCATTAACTGACTGGTTTGTATAACTGAGATGGAGTGTGTTTACTGCGCGGTACGGACTGAGCCTTTAAATATAAATTTACAGGCGGAAACAAACCCAATGTTGATACAACTACTCTCCATAGATGTCAGTGCTGTATGTTTACAGCATAATGCACTGAAAAGCGGATATTCCTAGAAGTAAGGTGTGCAGTAGGCTATCATTCACTTGAAGTAACACAGAGTTCATGGGAACGGAATGCACGGAGCATAGTGTCAGCGTGTGATTATACACAGTGCGTAGAAAGCTAGCTTCCTTGTACGGACTTGTGTGTCCGACAAACGGAGAGTCACTTCAATGTGTGTCACTGGCAAGTGCACTTACGTTTCTAGATGTTCCTATTACACGGATCTTCCGACAAACCTCAGCTAGCCTTTACGTGTCCGTTGAAAATTTTATTTGAGACTAGTTTTGTGACCGTATAAGGGATAAAATATATTGAGCAGAATATCTGGCTTACAGTCAATTTCATTAAGACCTGAAACTTTGAAGATTGAATTTAACCTGTATCATATTTGAAGATCCAGTTCGTACCGCGCAGTAAACACACTCCGTATCAGTTATACAAACCAGTCAGTTAATGTTGTACAGTGAAATAATCGCTGTTTGTTCTGAGATCCACACAAAACACATAAATACAGTCCGTACCGCGCAGTAAACACACTCCGTCTCAGTTATACAAACCAGTCAGTTAATGCTGTACAGTGAAATAATCGCTGTTTGTTCTGAGATCCACACAAAACACATAAATACAGTCCGTACCGCGCAGTAAACACACTCCGTCTCAGTTATACAAACCAGTCAGTTAATGCTGTACAGTGAAATAATCGCTGTTTGTTCTGAGATCCACACAAAACACATAAATACAGTCCGTACCGCGAAGTAAACACACTCCATCTCAGTTATACAATCCAGTCAGTTAATGTTGTACAGTGAAATAATCGCTGTTTGTTCTGAGATTCACACAAAACACATAAATACAGTCCGTACCGCGCAGTACATGCACTCCGTCTCAGTTATACAAACCAGTCAGTTAATGCTGTACAGTGAAATAATCGCTGTTTGTTCTGAGATCCACACAAAACACATAAATACAGTCCGTACCGCGCAGTAAACACACTCCGTCTCAGTTATACAAACCAGTCAGTTAATGTACAGTGAAATAATCGCTGTTTGTTCTGAGATTCACACAAAACACATAAATACAGTCCGTACCGCGCAGTAAACACACTCCGTCTCAGTTATACAAACCAGTCAGTTAATGCTGTACAGTGAAATAATCGCTGTTTGTTCTGAGATCCACACAAAACACATAAATACAGTCCGTACCGCGCAGTAAACACACTCCGTCTCAGTTATACAAACCAGTCAGTTAATGCTGTACAGTGAAATAATCGCTGTTTGTTCTGAGATCCACACAAAACACATAAATACAGTCCGTACCGCGCAGTAAACACACTCCGTCTCAGTTATACAAACCAGTCAGTTAATGCTGTACAGTGAAATAATCGCTGTTTGTTCTGAGATCCACACAAAACACATAAATACAGTCCGTACCGCGCAGTAAACACACTCCGTCTCAGTTATACAAACCAGTCAGTTAATGCTGTACAGTGAAATAATCGCTGTTTGTTCTGAGATCCACACAAAACACATAAATACAGTCCGTACCGCGCAGTAAACACACTCCGTACCGCGCAGTAAACACACTCCGTCTCAGTTATACAAACCAGTCAGTTAATGCTGTACAGTGAAATAATCGCTGTTTGTTCTGAGATCCACACAAAACACATAAATACAGTCCGTACCGCGCAGTAAACACACTCCGTCTCAGTTATACAAACCAGTCAGTTAATGTTGTACAGTGAAATAATCGCTGTTTGTTCTGAGATCCACACAAAACACATAAATACAGTCCGTACCGCGCAGTAAACACACTCCGTCTCAGTTATACAAACCAGTCAGTTAATGCTGTACAGTGCTATAGGTTTCATTTAGACACATTTTTACTAGCCTTACTAGTTTCATAGGGATGCCGATCCCAGTGGTCGGGCGGTCTAAGGCGTGGGTCTACGGCCGCTCGCTTGCTGGGATTTTCGGTTCGAATCCCACCGGGGGCATGGATGTCTGTGTCTTGTGAGTATTGTGTGTTGTCAGGTAGAGGTTTCTGTATCGGGCTTGTCACTCGCCCAGAGGAGTTCTTCCGAGTGTGGTGTGTCTGAGTGTGATCGTGAAGCCTCGATACTGAGGAGACCTAGGCCCACTAGGGGCTGGTGCGATATTGGACAAACAAATTCATCAGTATACCACACTGAATGAGAATATTGTACAAGACCTTCGTCATAAATAAAACATAGCCTTTCTTGAAGTCTATAACTAGCTGATGCACTGCCTCATTGTATTCCCGTTTTTTCTCAAGTATTTGACCAAAGCACAATATACGATCAGCAGTTGACCTGTTACGTCTAAATGCACAATATACGATCAGCAGTTGACCTGTTACGTCTAAATGCACAATATACGATCAGCAGATCGACCTGTTACGTCTAAATGCACAATATACGATCTGCAGTCGACCTGATACGTCTAAACCCACACTGACGCCCCCAGTAATTTCTCTCTGAACATGCAGTTAACCTTGACAGTACAAAGCTGTGTACACACGACTTCCTATGCAGCTGATAACAGTAATGTTGCCTTGACAATCGTACCAAGTTTCGTCATATCAGTTGCTACAATTTACACCTATCGTTAGTTACCATCAGTGTGTGTCGCCTTTCAGTAGGTACGTGCTACGTGCTGCAGGTGGGTTCAAGTATGTAGGTACGTGCTGCAGATAGGTGCAAGTATATCGGTACGGGCTGCGGTAGGTACAAGTATGTTGGTACGTGCTGCAGGTAGGTAGAAGTATGTCGGTACGTGCTGCAGATAGGTAGAAGTATGACGGTACGTGCTGCAGATAGGTAGAAGTATGTCGGTACGTGCTGCAGATAGGTAGAAGTATGACGGTACGTGCTGCAGATAGGTAGAAGTATGTCGGTACGTGCTGCAGGTAGGTAGAAGTATGTTGGTACGTGCTGCAGGTAGGTAGAAGTATGTCGGTACGTGCTGCAGATAGGTAGAAGTATGACGGTACGTGCTGCAGATAGGTAGAAGTATGTGGTACGTGCTGCAGGTAGGTAGAAGTATGTCGGTACGTGCTGCAGATAGGTAGAAGTATGACGGTACGTGCTGCAGATAGGTAGAAGTATGTCGGTACGTGCTGCAGGTAGGTAGAAGTATGTCGGTACGTGCTGCAGGTAGGTAGAAGTATGTCGGTACGTGCTGCAGATAGGTAGAAATATGTCGGTATGTGCTGCAGGTAGGTAGAAGTATGTCGTATGTGCTGCAGGTAGGTAGAAGTATGTCGGTACGTGCTGCAGATAGGTAGAAATATGTCGGTACGTGCTGCAGTAGTAGAAGTATGTCGGTACGTGCTGAAGGTAGGTAGAAGTATGTCGATACGTGCTGCAGGTAGGTAAAGTATGTCGGTACGTGCTGTAGGCGCGCGTACCGGCATACTTGTAAAGAAGGTGCACATCTGCCCGGCGGCGACGTTTCGGTCTTTAATACAAAACCGTTGTACTACAAGTTAAAATAATTATTTGTAAAAAGGGGGCTTATCTGCCCTAAATAAAATCGTGATAGCAGTCTGTGTTCGAGGGGCTCAAAATTTTTAATGACGACCAACCGACTGACAGACCTTACTTTGATTCCCTTGTGACCTTTCAAAGCGTGTCAACGTGAATGGCTACTGGGATCCGTCCTGGTAAAGAGGGGCTGTAGAGCTGCATTAAGTGGCAAAGGTGGGTGTAGAGCTGCATTAGTGCAAAGTGGGCTGTAGAGCTTGCATTAGTGCAAGAGCTCATTAGTGCAAGTGAGCTGTAGAGCTGCATTAGTGCAAAGTGGGCTGTAGAGCTGCATTAGTGCAGAGTGGGCTGTAGAGCTGCATTAGTGCAGAGTGGCTGTAGAGCTGCATTAGTGCAGAGTGAGCTGTAGAGCTGCATTATGCAGAGTGTTCCTTTGATCATAGTTCAAAACGAATGATACAGTGGAATGTAAGTAATTGAAAGACGATATATCAGTTGCAGAGGTTATTTCGTTTGGAATAAAAGGATAGAGAAGAAATTTGGTGAATAAGACGCTTTGGGGACGAGGCTGTTATGCTATGTTTCAAGATACTTTGGGGAGAGGCTGTTATGCTATGTTTCAAGATGCTACTCCTGCATTTGCCTGCACAGCCGATATCTCGACAATCGACATCTGGCCGGTCGATGTCTTGACTGAATACCGGACCATGCTATTTTAAGACGCCGTCGATTGCTAAGAATATACCACCAGTGACAGACGCACGAACGAGAATGGAATATTGGTGGAATGAAACTGACAGAGGAAACAGACGTACTGGGAGACAAGCCTGTCCCACTGACACTTTGTCCACCACAAATCTCATACGGAATGGCCCGGAATCGAAGCTGTGCTTCCGCGTTGAGAGGCTGATGACTAACCGCCTGAGCCATGACAAGGTACTCTGGTATTATCATACTCACGTACATAACGATTCAGTTGATATGGTGTCGTGAAACAAACCAACAACCTACAAAGCAACTACCGTTTTCTTCCAGAACACTGAATTGTCGAAATGAAGAGATTTATAAGAAAAAAATTGTAATTTTTAGAGTTCACTGTGAGGGGAAAGTACCAAACAGGTGACAGACGACTGAAGAAGAGCCGCCAAGTGTTGTTGGCTCGCCCTGTGTCCGGCTTGACCCCGTTACCTACTGTCACAATCAGCAGGCCCTGGACGCAACTCTCCGCGTTCCCCCAGGCAGCTGTATGTCGCCTAACGAGTGACGTTTGTCAAAGAGCTGCGTGCGTCCACGGAGACCAGGAAGGAAGCGACACGGCCAGGCTTGGCAGCTGACCGAAATGAAGTGAAGTGAAGTGAAATGGTGTATAGGAGCTGAAACCACATGAAATGAAGTGAAATGGTGTCTAGACTGACAGACGTGAAATGAAGTTAAATGGTGTCTAGGAGCTGAAAGACATGAAATGAAGTGAAATGGTGTTTAGGAACTGACAGACATGAAATGAAGTGAAATGGTGTCTAGGAGCTGAAAGACATGAAATGAAGTGAAATGGTGTCTAGGAGCTGACAGACATGAAATGAAGTGAAATGGTGTTTAGGAACTGACAGACATGAAATGAAGTGAAATGGTGTCTAGGAGCTGAAAGACATGAAATGAAGTGAAATGGTGTCTAGGAGCTGACAGACATGAAATGAAGTGAAATGGTGTCTAGGAGCTGACAGACATGAAATGAAGTGAAATGGTGTCTAGGAGCTGAAAGACATGAAATGAAGTGAAATGGTGTCTAGGAACTGACAGACATGAAATGAAGTGAAATTGTGTCTAGGAACTGACAGACATGAAATGAAGTGAAATGGTGTTTAGGAACTGACAGACATGAAATGAAGTGAAATTGTGTCTAGGAACTGACAGACATGAAATGAAGTGAAATGGTGTCTAGGAGCTGACAGACATGAAATGAAGTGAAATGGTGTCTAGGAGCTGAAAGACATGAAATGAAGTGAAATGGTGTCTAGGAGCTGACAGACATGAAATGAAGTGAAATGGTGTCTAGGAGCTGACAGACATGAAATGAAGTGAAATGGTGTCTAGGAGCTGACAGACATGAAATGAAGTGAAATGGTGTCTAGGAGCTGACAGACATGAAATGAAGTGAAATGGTGTCTAGGAGCTGACAGACATGAAATGAAGTGAAATGGTGTCTAGGAGCTGAAACACATGAAATGAAGTGAAATGGTGTCTAGGAGCTGACAGACATGAAATGAAGTGAAATGGTGTCTAGGAGCTGACAGACATGAAATGAAGTGAAATGGTGTCTAGGAGCTGACAGACATGAAATGAAGTGAAATGGTGTCTAGGAGCTAACAGACATGAAATGAAGTGAAATGGTGTCTAGGAGCTGAAAGACATGAAATGAAGTGAAATGGTGTCTAGGAGCTGACAGACATGAAATGAAGTGAAATGGTGTCTAGGAGCTGACAGACATGAAATGAAGTGAAATGGTGTCTAGGAGCTGAAAGACATGAAATGAAGTGAAATGGTGTTTAGGAACTGACAGACATGAAATGAAGTGAAATGGTGCCTAGGAGCTGACAGACATGAAATGAAGTGAAATGGTGTCTAGGAGCTGAAAGACATGAAATGAAGTGAAATGGTGTCTAGGAACTGACAGACATGAAATGAAGTGAAATTGTGTCTAGGAACTGACAGACATGAAATGAAGTGAAATGGTGTTAGAACTGACAACATGAATGAGTGAAATTGTTCTAGGAACTGACAGACATGAAATGAAGTGAAATGGTGTTAGAACTGACAGACATTGAATGAAGTGAATGTGTTTGGAACTGACAGACATGAAAGAAGTAAATTGTGTCTAGAACTGACAGACATGAAATGAGTGAAATGGTGTCTATGAACTGACAGACATGGAATTTGAGTGAAATGGTGTTAGACTGAAATGACATGAATGCGTGAAATGTGTCTAGGAACTGAAGTACATGATGAAGTAAATTTGTCAGGAACGACAGACATGAAATTGAAGTAAAATAGTGTCTACAAACGACAGACAGAAATGAAGTGAAATGTGTTAGGAATGACAGACTGAATGAAGTGAAATGTTCAGAACTGACAACATGAATGAAGTAAATGCTGTCTAGAACTGACAGCATGAATGAGAAAAGTGTCATAGGACTGACACAGGAAATGAAGTGAAAGGGTTCCCTAGACGACAGACTAATGAAGTGAATGGTCTAGACTGACAGCCATGAATGAATGAAAGGTTCTAGGAACTGAAAGACATAAATAAGTTGAATGGTGTCTAGGAACTAACAACATGAAAAGAAGTGAAATTTGTCTAGGAACTGAAAGACATAAATGAAGGAAATGTTCCAGGAATGAAGACAGAAATAATGAAATGGTTTAGACTTGACAGAATGAAGAGTGAAATGGTGCCCAGGACTGACAGACATGAAATGAAGTGAAATGTGTGTCTAGGACTGACCGAATGAATGAGTGACATGTGTCTAGGACTGATCACAATAAGAAGTGAAATGGTTCCAGACGACAGACTGAAATAATGAATGGCCCTAGAAATGACCGAATTGAAATTAAGCGAATTGTCAGGAATGACCGAAATGAAACGAAGTAAAATGATGTCTAGGACTGACCGAAATGAAATGAAGTGAAATGCTGTCTAGGAACTGACCGAAATGAAATGAAGTGAAATGGTGTCAAGAAACTGACCTAAATGGAATGAAGTGAAATGGAGTGTAGGAACTGACCGAAATGAAATGAAGTGAAATGGTGTCTAGGAAATGACCGAAATGAAATTAAGCGAAATGCTATCTAGGAACTGACCGAAATGAAATGAAGTGAAATGCTGTCTAGGAACTGACCGAAATGAAACGAAGTGAAATGATATCTAGGAACTGACCGAAATGAAATGAAGTGAAATGGTGTCAAGGAACTGACCGAAATGGAATGAAGTGAAATGGAATGTAGGAACTGACCGAAATGAAATGAAGTGAAATGGTGTCTAGGAACTACCTTGAAACGAATTTCGTGTTTCCGAAATTATACAATTATTATGTTAAATTCAAAATAAACAGAACAATTTATATTGAAATTCGTAATAAAATGAAACACAGACCTGGACATATACGTTACAAGAAACTTGCGTAATACGGAATGTTTACAGCTTCAACGCTGTCTCTAAATCCCTACAACTGGCTGTAAAATTACAACTTTAATCTTCCCCAACGTATTTCAGGACTGTAAGTTCATCTTCAGGGAGATCGAGTGAAGTGTGTAAAATTTGTGATCGTAACAATTATTCAGAATACGTCGCTTATACTTAATAAAGGCTAAACGTTTGACAACGCATAGAAATTACAAACAGCAGTAAATACATTATGCCATTACGTACTGAAGCGATGCACAGACGAGTCTCCACTTCACATTTCACTGTGCTATATCTGTTTTTATACATAAGCATATATAATGGAATTAAACATAAATTACCTAATGAGTTTGCACATAATTCAGTAGAGGCGCTGTCCTTAAAAGTCTTATGATTGTGAGTTTCGTGAAAATCGACACATTCAAGGCCATACTTCAGCTCAGTTCATACGTGAATTTCCAACCTTGCTTCCCACATTTATTGTACGATTTGGGCGAAATTCGGTACAGAATATCCGTACATAATGCTGTTGGGCCTTTGTGAGTTTCGTGAAAATCGACACACTCAAGGCCATACTTCAGCTCAGTTCATAAGTGAATTTCCAACCTTGCTTCCCACATTTATTGTACGATTTGGGCGAAATTCGGTACAGAATGTCCGCACATAATGCTGTTGGACCGTTGTGATTTTCGTGAAAATCGACACATTCAAGGCCATACTTCAATCGTATCATACGTGAATTCAACCTTACTTCAGCATTTATTGTCGTTTGGCAATATTCGTAAGAAGCCGTCCATAATGCTTATGGATTGTGATTTTCTAAAATCGACACATTCAAGGCCATACTTCAGCTCAGTTCATAGTGAATTTCCAACCTTGCTTCCCACATTTAATGTCCGATTTGGGCGAAATTCGGTACAGAATATCCGCACATAATGCTGTTGGGCTTTTGTGAGTTTCGTGAAAATCGGCGGTAGGAAAGTCGTGCTTTTCTGATGGGTGTAAAAAAAGAACAACGTTTACTGTAGCAACGTGGAATATTGATGTTGTGAAAATACGAGGAACGAACGAATGGACAAACTCTGTGTCCTGCGTCATGCAGTGTGTCATTTTGTAACACCAGTTCCTAATGCAGCCGTCTGTCCATTACCTTAAGTGTGAACTGAATTTAAATTACCTTGTAACGACGCACCTGTAAGTTACATGACGCAGTCTTCGTATGGATTTTAACACAGCAAAGAATTGCGTCTGCAATTATTGCGACTTCTGTAGTAACTACGACTCGTAGTAACGAGGGCGTTGCATGACGGGCTCAAAATATTCACGCGCTACTCCACGTCATTAAGAATTTTATAATGAAACACGTGAAAAAAAAGAAAATGTTGATCTTCTTCCTCCTGGATTTTATGCAGCGTTGATTGGTAGTTAATTATCGACGTTTCGGGACAGTTTATCGGTCACATGTTCTTCTTTTAACCCTTGAAGATGGGATCGATATGTTGTTCCGAAACGTTGGTAACTATCAATCAACGGTGCATAACATCCCAGAAGAGCGAAGAGCTAATTTACATCGCTGCGGAAGCCTTAAATCAAGTGAGATCTCGCAAAAAATTACATTTTCGCGTCGAGTTTTAAGTTTTTGTATAAAATAAACACCTGATGATGATCGGCTTGATCGAAACATGTAGCGTTTGAGATAATAATAATAATAAACAAAGGTTGTGTTAGACGGAATACGCAGTAGGTCTACTATTTATGTATAATATTGAATAATATCAATAATTATTATTACATAATCCAACTCATGCACTGAATAAAATATGTTTATGAGCTATTAAAAACTCCTACATGTTTCGGCACCGAGGTGCCATCATCAGGGGGCCGTTCAATACAAAGTAATGTAGATCCAAGACACCGATATAATTATTATGTCGCCTTTATAGAAGTGATTAAAATATTAGACTTTAAAATTTTAAAATACATAAAATTAATTACCATAAATTTAAAATATTTTAATATTAGTAGTACTGAAAGTAATAAAAGTGAGCCGTTCCAAGTACTGCAGCTATTTGCAACTGTACTATCGTGCATACAAATATCTATGTCGATCGTATGTAGAGATCTTCTTGTAAATATATTATCATTATAGATCTGAGATAACTAAATATTTATTAACAATATATAGAACGTGAAATTGAATTATGTTATATAAGGGAGAGCGTAGATGTCAATAATATTGAATAATACTCAACGAGGCTTGTGACTTCAATGACTACTGTAATGTTAAAGACAGCCAGTGACTTGAAAGGCCGTATGCCTGACCGCCGCCATGTTAAGCCTTATATATTTCTATGTATTTCCTATATTTCTATGTATTTTCGCTGCCTGTCAAATTATATGTACGGTAAGATTCTTACGGCTTTTGTATTTCAAAGGTTGTCTGCAGTTGTGATGTTTGTAACAGAAATCAAGTCTAAATGTGTCCAAACACAACTAAATTATATTTATAATACAGGGCATACACAAAAGAATGGTGCGGTATCAAAAGTGAATAAAAAATGTATTTCTCACCTTACACGGGCACAACATACACCGTCAGCGGCGGCAACTGTCCAAGTTTCTCATTTGGTAATTACAATCCTTCAATGTGTGCACCCTGGGTAACACGACACACATCCACACGGTAATCAAACTCATCCCAGACCCGGTGTAGCATGTCCGTGTAATGGCCTGCAGTGCATGCGACCAGGACTCTTGCCTTTACACAAGCATCCAGTTTCTACACACTGTCGGTACCGCCTGCTTATGTTATTCTTGTGTGCTGCGTCTTTTTTAAACCGTGCACGAAACTCACGCTGCACTGTAATCACAGATCTGGACACCTCAAAACCGAGCACACAGAAAGCCTTCTCCTGCTGCAACGCCATCTTTGAAACTGGCCCCGCGGCCATGCAGTAAGCATGAGAAGCGAACTGCTGGTAGCGCATTAGAAACTTGGACAGTTGCCGCCGCTAACGGTGTATGTTGTGCCCGTGTAATGTGAGACATAAATTTTTTATTCACTTTTGAAACAGCACCATTCTTTTGTGTATGCCCTGTATAGAACTACATGTTTCGACCTAATGAGGAAGGAATATTTCTTCCTCAGTATGTTTTAAACACAAATTGTGAACCTGAAGATGACCTGAAATAGGTCGAAGCGTGTAGTTCTGCACCATAAATGGAATTTAGTTGTGTCTGGACGAGTTTTGACTTGATTTCTCTTAACGATATATTATTAGGCCTGTTTACATCCCTCCGAAACGTCTATTAAAGTTGTCATTTATGTCCGTCTGTGCGCGTAAAATAACTCCAAACCCGCTCTATAAACGTTCAATAAAAGTCCATAATACGATTACTCAAATTTAGAAGTCTGTTAGAACTTCACTTGCTATCCCACAGCAATACACAATTTACATGAAGACGAACGCGCGATTTAGAGCTTAAATGGCGCACAAATCGCTACATATTTACCACAGAACCAACGGTATAGCGAGAAGTCTCGCTGTGTTTGCATATAATTACACAAACATGTGAACACACGCCACAATTGTTGTGATAAGACGCACACCTCTTAGCTTGTGCTCTTAATTTCTCGGTGGTACAGCGCGTCCCTTTTATTGCGTCCCCGAAAAATGCATCTGTATCGCAGAGAAGGCAAGCATCGGCCGGGACAGTTGTTGTAGTCGGAGAAACAATAAAATGGCCATTCTATACATGGTTAACATATTATGAAGGTAAAAATAAAGGTAAAGGTCACCCTAGAACAAGCCATGAAGGCCCAGAGGGGGAATAGAGGTATAGCTCTACTCTTTCTTTAACCCTGGCACTAGATGAGGGTGGGTGGTTAACTCCACACCCCAGCGACTTTACCCCCGGGAAACAGACCCGGTACCCATTGTATAGGAGGCTGGGTGGGCCCCAGGGCCGGTCTGGACGGCTGCGGAAAATCTCGCCCGCATCGGGATTCGATCCTCGGACCGTCTAGCTCGTAGCGAGTCGCTATACCGACTGAGCTATCGCGGCCCACAACATATTATGAAACCCCTGACAACTGTAACTGTAGCAGATAACAATGATTGGCGTCAAGACGTCAAATGTACACCCGCGACAGAATGGCAAGGCGCTGTGTTCGCGACGTTCACTCACCGTCACGTCGGCTGCTGCCTGTTGCTCTTCGTATTCTCGTTCGACTGCCGCCGGCTCACTGGCGACTTCCCTTTTGGCTCGCTCAAATTCCGGAACTGTTAACGCAAGCCATACTCTGCAGGAGGTGGGGATGACACATCACTGAAAGTTACTTGACGTAGGCAGTCAGCTGTCACTTAGGCATTGTATGAGTCGCAGTATTTAAATAATATCACCGAAGCACACGTTAAACGACAACACGACTGTTTATACACACACGTACATATTTCGTTCATCATTTAATCCTTCCACGCCCAGTGGTTACTATATGTACCACCATGTTTAACATTCACAAATTCTACGTTCTGCCCACACAGTGTATTTATGTGTTTTGTGTGGATCTCAGAACAAACAGCGATTATTTCACTGTACAGCATTAACTGACTGGTTTGTATAACTGAGACGGAGTGTGTGTGTATTATCTCCAAGCGATCACGTGTAAACGAGACGTGTTTACGTACTATTATGTGTTTTGTGTGGATCTCAGAACAAACAGCGATTATTTCACTGTACAACATTAACTGACTGGTTTGTATAACTGAGACGGAGTGTGTTTACTGCGCGGTACGGACTGTATTTATGTGTTTTGTGTGGATCTCAGAACAAACAGCGATTATTTCACTGTACAACATTAACTGACTGGTTTGTATAACTGAGACGAGTGTGTTTACTGCGCGGTACGGACTGTATTTGTGTTTTGTGTGGATCTCAGAACAAACAGCGATTATTTCACTGTACACATTAACTGACTGGTTTGTATAACTGAGACGGAGTGTGTTTACTGCGCGGTACGGACTGTATTTATGTGTTTTGTGTGGATCTCAGAACAAACAGCGATTATTTCACTGTACAACATTAACTGACTGGTTTGTATAACTGAGACGGAGTGTGTTTACTGCGCGGTACGGACTGTATTATTGTTTTTGTGGATCTGACACAGCGTTTATTTCATGTACAGCATTACTGACTGGTTTGTTAATGAGAGTGTTACTGCGCGTACGACTTATTATTGTTTTGATCTCAGAAAACAGCGATTATTTCACTGTACAACATTAACTGATAATATTGTTAGGCGTTCATTACGAATTAAAACAAAGAAGAACGCCTTGTGTAAACGCCACGCACATCCGTCGGCCCGTCTCTTCATTTCTGACCTCACATCACTGACTAAACCTTCTTCCGCTTTTCATGAAATTCGGTATAGCAATTCTTCACAGAAATGTGCGTTGGTGAAAATCGTTTAGTGACAATCTCACTTTACTTACACGCGTACGTGAATTTTTACGCGCAATTTCCATATTCCTCCATCATTTTTCATAAAATTCGACGTGGAACAACTCCATGTCACGTTGCAGATCAGTGATCAGTTGTGGACAAATGGGCGATGTGAAAGATTTATTTTAAGGGCGTAGCTAATATTTTTTCCCGTTTTATACAGTTTCAGTCCGATTTGGATAAAATTCGTTACATGAGATATCCACAAAAATTTATTGGATAAAAGCGAGTTTTTTTGAAAATCGCTACACTGAAAGCCACGCTATATTTAGGGACGTCAAATTTCTATCCGCTCTGTCGACATTTGTTGACCGATTTGGATGAAATTCAGTAAAAGACATCAGCATGTAATGCTGCTGACCATTTGCGAGTTTTGTTAAAATTGACACAAGGGCGGTCGTGTCTGTCTAACGTGTAAATAAAATTATATTTACGTGTGTACCGTGACAACTTACGGTACTTTGAATGTACGAAACGTCGTAGTTAATCTGTGTACTGTGTCACGGAGTGCACAACCAGTAATCTTACTTGCATCGCAGTAAACAATATTTATATTCCGATGGTGGCTTTGCTCCTGCCACGCCCGTCCATCTCCGGCATTTCACGTGACCTCTAATACTTTCACTGTTTTTGCTGATTGTGCTGCGGGTCCAACCTAGCGCTGAAACGGACCTTCTGGTTTGGAAACTTGTAGAGAAAGTGAAAGCCTATCTCTGTACGACTATCAGTGAGTAACAGCGACCGGTGTTCAGAAATACGCGAATTTAAAATCATCTTCACTGTTCTAACGTCACGAATTACGTGCATTGTGACTAAATTTCTCTTTTGTCAAACCAACATAGCACATCTAACATACACATGAATATAGTACTTTGTTTACTGCTACATGTTTCGGCTAAACTGCGACATCTTCAGGGAATTTATACACCAATATTTAAAACTCACTACAGTATAATACATTACAATAGCAATACATATTATATTGTAGTATTTATGTAACTATATTCAAATGTATAAGGTTAAAATTCCATGTGCGTGTTACAGCACATTACAACAGCAATACATGTTACAGCACATTACAACAGCAATACATGTTACAGCACATTACAACAACAATACGTGTTACAGCACATTACAACAGCAATACATGTTACAGCACATTACAACAGCAATACATGTTACAGCACATTACAACAACAATACGTGTTACAGCACATTACAACAGCAATGCATGTTGCAGCACATTACAACAGCAATACATGTTACAGCACATTACAACAGCAATACATGTTACAGCACATTACAACAGCAATACATGTTACAGCACATTACAACAGCAATACATGTTACAGCACATTACAACAGCAATACATGTTACATCATAACGGTTTCTGCAGTTAAATTAAAAAAAAACATATTATAACATCTTGTGAAATGTTAAACTTGTACATGCTTCGTATATCGTTATAGTTTCGTCATTGTATATAAACATCTAATGTTGTTCTTGGTCCATTATGTATCTTCTCCGTGGATTGTGTGTTGTTGTGCTGTGTGTAGGAGGTGACTCAGGTAACGTATTACCTAAGTTACCTCCTACACAGAGTTGCAGAAATTGAAGCAATTTCCGTCCTTCTGCAGTATAATAACTTAGCTGTTCTAATTTTCGTCCTTCTGCAGTATAATAACTTAGCTGTTCTAATTTCCCTCTTTCTGCAGTATAATAACTTAGCTGTTCTAATTTCCGTCTTTCTGCAGTATAATAACTTAGCTGTTCTAATTTCCGTCTTTCTGCAGTATAATAACTTAGCTGTTCTAATTTTCGTCTTTCTGCAGTATAATAACTTAGCTGTTCTAATTTACGTCTTTCTGCAGTATAATAACTTAGCTGTTCTAATTTTCGTCTTTCTGCAGTATAATAACTTAGCTGTTCTAATTTTCGTCTTTCTGCAGTATAATAACTTAGCTGTTCTAATTTTCGTCTTTCTGCAGTATAATAACTTAGCTGTTCTAATTTTCGTCTTTCTGCAGTATAATAACTTAGCTGTTCTAATTTCCGTCTTTCTGCAGTATAATAACTTAGCTGTTTTAATTTCCGTCTTTCTGTAGTATAATAACTTAGCTGTTCTAATTTCCGTCCTTCTGCAGTATAATAACTTAGCTGTTCTAATTTCCGTCCTTCTGCAGTATAATAACTTAGCTGTTCTAATTTCCGTCTTTCTGCAGTATAATAACTTAGCTGTTCTAATTTCCGTCCTTCTGCAGTATAATAACTTAGCTGTTCTAATTTCCGTCCTTCTGCAGTATAATAACTTAGCTGTTCTAATTTCCGTCTTTCTGCAGTATAATAACTCAGCTGTTCTAATTTTCGTCTTTCTGCAGTATAATAACTTAGCTGTTCTAATTTCCGTCTTTCTGCAGTATAATAACTTAGCTGTTCTAATTTCCGTCCTTCTGCAGTATAATAACTTAGCTGTTCTAATTTCCGTCTTTCTACAGTATAATAACTTAGCTGTTCTAATTTCCGTCTTTCTGCAGTATAATAACTTAGCTGTTCTAATTTTCGTCTTTCTGTAGTATAATAACTTAGCTGTTCTAATTTTCGTCTTTCTGCAGTATAATAACTTAGCTGTTCCAATTTTCGTCTTTCTGCAGTATAATAACTTAGCTGTTCTAATTTTCGTCTTTCTGCAGTATAATAACTTAGCTGTTCTAATTTCCGTCTTTCTGCAGTATAATAACTTAGCTGTTTTAATTTCCGTCTTTCTGTAGTATAATAACTTAGCTGTTCTAATTTCCGTCTTTCTGCAGTACAATAATATAGCTATTGTTTTCTCTCGCTTATTGCTGCCGATAAAGAGTCAGGTACTGAAAATTTTACTGGCTGCGCTGTATTTGTTTGTTTATTTGTAATTTAACGACACTTCCAGCAGGCCAGGTTACAAGTCATGAACTGCAAACACGTAGAATGAAGCTGTCGTGGCCTGATTCAAGGTGCTATCCTCGCACTTACCAGAGTGACTGAGAAAACCACAATAAACATACATTAGAACAGGCTGTTAAAGGGTCGCAATTTGAACTCCGAACCTGCCTATACAGAAGGTAAGTGCTGCTCTGGTTAGCACAGTACGTTGCTTGTTGTAACTACTGCCGTACTAGACACACTGCACTAACACGTGTGGATAAACGTGGCACAAGAAACGAAAGTATAAGAAACAGGCAGGCACGAAAGAAGATGGAAGGAAGCAGAGACACAAATGGAAACAAGCATGAAAAAGGAATTCAAAAGGAAGGATGAAAAAGTAGACAGTATGGCCGGGAACAAATGTAAATAAATCAATGAAGGGATTAGAAACACACGCATATACAGGGCATACACAAATGAATGGTGCGATTTCAATAGTATTCACTATTGAAACCGCACCATTCTTTTGTGTATGCCCTGTATACGTAAAACTGAAGGAAGAGAGACATGCAAAAAAAAAAAAGAAGACAGAAGAAAGACAAAATTGAAATGAAGGCGAAATAACCAAAAAATGAAAAAAAAAATAGCATTACAGACGAAGGGAATGGAAAGAAACGAAGCAAACACTTATACTGGCGAACACATTACTTGCTAGCTGAGGTACACAGCTGCAGTCGGCACGACGTGGTCGCTGCTAGGCTCTCATCGGAACGGCCAGGCAGCGTTTATACCTGTTTCAAAAACATTTACTGTGTCGACAGTACATTGATAGCTTCAGTCACTGTGGATGTTTTTCGAACGGATATAAACCGCTTGGTGGTAATTGCGCAGTTCTTCGCCACTTCGCACGCCGTGAAAACAACTAGCAAGTCATTTGTTCGTAACTCTACCTTACGCAGCCCGTATTAACCCGCAGTTCGTACGTTCCACAACACGGAGTCTTCGCTGAACAGAGACAAAGCTCCCTTTGTTCACACATCACCGTTATATAACAGACGGACAAATGATTGAATGAATCGCAGGAACAATTGAACGAATTCAATCAGTTCCTCTCTAGGTGTGCACCGGGCTAAACAAATCCGTCATGAGTACAAAAGCAAAGATTATCCAAGCTTCGCTGTTCCAAGACACAAGCATATATCTGTCACTGCAACACACTGTCTCTAATGTAAGCACACTGTCTCCAATGTAAGCATACTGTCTCCAATGTAAGCATACTGTCTCCAATGTAAGCACACTGTCTCCAATGTAAGCACACTGTCTCCAATGTAAGCATACTGTCTCCAATGTAAGCATACTGTCTCCAATGTAGCATACTGTCTCCAATGTAAGCACACTGTCTCCAATGTAAGCATACTGTCTCCAATGTAAGCACACTGTCTCCAATGTAAGCACACTGTCTCCAATGTAAGCACACTGTCTCCAATGTAAGCATACTGTCTCCAATATAAACATACTGTCTCCAATGTAAGCACACTGTCTCCAATGTAAGCACACTGTCTCCAATGTAAGCATACTGTCTCCAATGTAAGCACACTGTCTCCAATGTAAGCATACTGTCTCCAATGTAAGCATACTGTCTCCAATGTAAGCACACTGTCTCCAATGTAAGCATACTGTCTCCAATGTAAGCACACTGTCTCCAATGTAAGCACACTGTCTCCAATGTAAGCACACTGTCTCCAATGTAAGCATACTGTCTCCAATGTAAGCATACTGTCTCCAATGTAAGCACACTGTCTCCAATGTAAGCACACTGTCTCCAATGTAAGCATACTGTCTCCAATGTAAGCACACTGTCTCCAATGTAAGCATACTGTCTCCAATGTAAGCACACTGCTTCCAATGTAAGCATACTGTCTCCAATGTAAGCATACTGTCTCCAATGTAAGCACACTGTCTCCAATGTAAGCATACTGTCTCCAATTTTAAGCACACTGTCTCCAATGTAAGCACACTGTCTCCAAAGTAAGCACACTGCTTCCAATGTAAGCACACTGTCTCCAATGTAAGCATACTGTCTCCAATGTAAGCACACTGTCTCCAATGTAAGCATACTGTCTCCAATGTAAGCACACTGCTTCCAATGTAAGCACACTGTCTCCAATGTAAGCATACTGTCTCCAATGTAAGCACACTGTCTCCAATGTAAGCATACTGTCTCCAATGTAAGCATACTGTCTCCAATGTAAGCACACTGTCTCCAATGTAAGCAACTGTCTCCAATGTAAGCATACTGTCTCCAATGTAAGCACACTGTCTCCATGTAAGCATACTGTCTCCAATGTAAGCACACTGTCTCCAATGTAAGCATACTGTCTCCAATGTAAGCACACTGTTCCAATGTAAGCACACTGTCTCCAATGTAAGCATACTGTCTCCAATGTAAGCACACTGTCTCCAATGTAAGCAATGTCTCCAATGTAAGCACACTGCTCCAATGTAAGCACACTGTCTCCAATGTAAGCAACTGCTCCAATGTAAGCACACTGTCTCCAATGTAAGCATACTTCTCCAATGTAAGCACACTGTCTCCAATGTAAGCAACTGTCTCCAATGTAAGCACACTGTTCCAATGTAAGCACACTGTCTCCAATGTAAGCATACTGTCTCCAATGTAAGCAACTGTCTCCAATGTAAGCATCTGTCTCCAATGTAAGCATACTGTCTCCAATGTAAGCAACTGTTCCAATGTAAGCACACTGTCTCCAATGTAAGCATACTGTCTCCAATGTAAGCACACTGTCTCCAATGTAAGCATACTGTCTCCAATGTAAGCACACTGCTTCCAATGTAAGCACACTGTCTCCAATGTAAGCATACTGTCTCCAATGTAAGCACACTGTCTCCAATGTAAGCATACTGTCTCCAATGTAAGCACACTGTCTCCAATGTAAGCACACTGTCTCCAATGTAAGCACACTGCTTCCAATGTAAGCACACTGTCTCCAATGTAAGCATTACTGTCTCCAATGTAAGCACACTGTCTCCAATGTAAGCATACTGTCTCCAATGTAAGCACACTGCTTCCAATGTAAGCACACTGTCTCCAATGTAAGCATACTGTCTCCAATGTAAGCACACTGTCTCCAATGTAAGCATACTGTCTCCAATGTAAGCATACTGTCTCCAATGTAAGCACACTGTCTCCAATGTAAGCATACTGTCTCCAATGTAAGCATACTGTCTCCAATGTAAGCATACTGTCTCCAATGTAAGCATACTGTCTCCAATGCAAGCACACTGTCTCCAATGCAAGCACACTGTCGTCGTCATTACTATAATGCAGGCTATGTACGACAGTGCTCACCTATAGCTACATCTTGCACCGATAACACCTGCACTGGTGCATTATTACAGGTAAAGATAACGCTATCCCTGTACAGGTCTGGACAGGCCCTTAGCACTATCCCTGTACAGGTCTGGACAGGCCCTTAGCACTATCCCTGTACATGTCTGGACAGGCCCTTAGCACTATCCCTGTACAGGTCTGGACAGGCCCTTAGCACTATCCCTGTACAGGTCTGGACAGGCCCTTAGCACTATCCCTGTACAGGTCTGGGCAGGCCCTTAGCACTATCCCTGTACAGGTCTGGACAGGCCCTTAGCACTATCCCTGTACAGGTCTGGACAGGCCCTTAGCACTATCCCTGTACAGGTCTGGACAGGCCCTTAGCACTATCCCTGTACAGGTCTGGACAGGCCCTTAGCACTATCCCTGTACAGGTCTGGGCAGGCCCTTAGCACTATCCCTGTACAGGTCTGGACAGGCCCTTAGCACTATCCCTGTACAGGTCTGGACAGGCCCTTAGCACTATCCCTGTACAGGTCTGGACAGGCCCTTAGCACTATCCCTGTACAGGTCTGGACAGGCCCTTAGCACTATCCCTGTACAGGTCTGGACAGGCCCTTAGCACTATCCCTGTACAGGTCTGGGCAGGCCCTTAGCACTATCCCTGTACAGGTCTGGGCAGGCCCTTAGCACTATCCCTGTACAGGTCTGGGCAGGCCCTTATCACTCAGGAGTTTTGAGACTCTCAACATTTCTAGACAATCGGCACATGAAGGTGGTAAGGTTGTCAGCCCTACGCACCGGCCGCCTTTACCCACCAGAAGATATCCCTGTTACTCATTTCTGTTAAAGAGGTTGAGTCGACCCCAATGACTTATTGCGGCTGGAAGGATTAAGTTACTGAAAATCCCAATGATCCCATCGGGAATTGAACCCGCGATATTCCGGCTTGTATCACAGGATGCACTATTAGGGGCATTATTTTATGTGACAACTGTCGCTAGCCACTTGCTGTCAGTGTGCTTAAATTATGAACCTGTGACTTGCAATGACTAACGTGTTTATTAGCTGTGATTTGCGTCTGGTAGCCAAACACGATTTCCAGCACCTCCTTACGGCGACCAGGAACATAACATTGACTGCAATACGTTGCTACAAGGCGTGGAAACTGTCTTACGGCAAATTGGAATAGCGGTGAGCGCCGTGCTGCCTGCTGTCGCGGGAAGCGGCCTGGAGGAAGCAGCTATGCGGTCTGTGAGATGACGTTAGGTCGCTGTATTAGAGCCAACGACAGGCACCGTGACGTCACGGCTCGTCTAAATACAAACAGGATGAAAATGTGACCTTCTGGAAAGAATACTTGATATATTATCGGTGCTGTTAAACATACGTAAATATTTGCAGCAAAGGTCGATACTGCAATACTGGCTCAAGGATATCTAACAAAACCTGTCTCTAGCTCTCGTTTCCACGGATATACCTCCCACTGAACAACGTGAATATACACAGCGGTGGAGGACCACTGATATCACGATACAAACGGAATACACACGCTGTGCATTTGACGAATTTGCTGAAATAGACAGTGCTGATCGATGGAGGCAAATCTTCGGTCTAGGGTCGAGACTTCAGTACCGACTGAAGAATAGATACTGCTCACTACTATTTACTGCTGATATAATTTTGTCTGGCAATAATTGACTGCGCCGATCCCAGTGGCCGCGCGGTCTAACGTGTGGGTCTACGGCTGCTCGCTTACTGGGATTGTGGGTTCGAATCCCACCGGGAGTGCTGTGTGTTGTCAGGTAGAGGTGTCTGCATCGAGCTGGTCCCTCGTCCAGAGGAGTCCTACCGACTGTGGTGTGTCTCAAATGTGTGTGATCATGAAACCTCGACGAAACGAGGAGGCCCTGGCCCACATAGGGCTGTCGAGCCATAGGAAAAAAAATTTTTTTGTCTGGCAATAATTGACTGCTACATACAGACACAATAACGAAATGAAAGCGAATGCTACGCGCACATGTGCAGTGCTTCTTGTCACGTACCGCATGACGTAAGCTGTCACGAAACGTTTATCACACACGAAGACAGCATTCGCGAGTAATTTTGGAGTGAGTTCGTTTTTAGGTGCGTTTGCATTGTTGCGAAAAGCGCCTATTAGCTGCGTCATGTCCGTCCGGCTGTCCGAATATATCAGCGCGGCTCCCAATGGACGGATATCAATGAAATTTAATATTGGGAACTTTTATAAAATCTGCCGAGAGACTGAAAAGTTCTTTAAAATATGACACAAATATCGGACAATTCACATGTAGACTTAAGTAAGTTTTATTGCTCCCGTGATATAAATTCGCCATAAAAGCATTGTTATGCAACACTCAATATTTTCATATTGTTGACAGTGACATGTAGCCCATCACACACAGAGAGCATTGTTGTGTTTTGCATTGTAGCAATGGCTACGCAAACGCGCCACAATATCCCGTTTTATGTACAATGTCTATATTGTTCCCTTGCAGTTCAACTTAAGTTATTTGACAGAGGATTCTCGAAGGACGGACCTCAGCTTGTAGCAGGCTTCACAACTTCTGAGAATGTTGCTTGACTTAGGACGAAACAAACTGGACTGCTGGCGTTTTGTCGTCTGTTAATTCGCAGAATAATAGTGCCAGAATTAATTTAATGTAAAGGTCGAAATGTAGTTCTTCAAAAACACGGGCCTTTGACTTCTGACTTCACTTACTACACACCAGACTCCGACTTTAAAGTCACGTGTAGGAAGGTTACGAACTGCTTACGAATCGTCGTAACCACATCTGTTATTCTGGTCCTTTACATTCCTGCTTATTGTACACCGTGTCACATCAGACAGAAAAATTAGTTCTCGTACAGCAGGCCCTCGATTTAACGGACTTCGGATTTAACGGACAAAAAATTTCTGTCATAAAGGGAAAATTTAGAACCTGTTTTTTTTTTTTATATATTTAACAGATGTTTTAGTGAAGTGTATAAATTACTGAATGTACATTATAATAATATTTTATTCATACTTATACATTATAATAACATTTTAATACACCCTGTACATTGTAAGTTCGTTATTAATATATGTTTTTAAAATACATTCGATTTAACGGACTTTCGGCAATAGCGGACACACCTTCCCCCCCAATTAGTCCGTTAAATCGAGGGCCTACTGTATTTTATTTGTTTATGGAAATAAACATGTTTTTCGAATTTTTCCACTGTTCTGTATATTGTTCTGTTAAACGTCACGGTCGACGCGCTAAATTATCAAAATACTGTCGGCTACGTTGTTTTCACGACGCATACTTTACGAAGGCACTTCACACGAACACCCTGTATTCAACTGCACATATTTCACATGCGCGCTGCGCCCATCTGCGGTACCTGTGTAGTCAGACGGCAAACACGTCACCGCCACGCCGCTGCAGTCGTTCAGTTACCAGCAAGAGCTAAAATACAGGCTATAAAACCACAAATACCGACTTCGGATTTTCCTGCGCTCGGGGGTCATAATAAATTTACATATATACAGGGTGTTCTATGACTTTGTTATATCTTCAGGTATCATTTCCTGATTTCACTACCGAGTCAGAATGTCGCATCAACACTGGTCCCTTACAAAGTTACGGCCACAAAGTTACGGGACTATGGATTGTGAATGAATAACGACATGTGGGCTTAGAAACATATACAAGATACTGGAAGACATGAATCTGTATACGTCGAACAATTTTACAATATTACACTGTGTTCAAAATGGCGACCTTTGACCTGGATACACAGTCTGACCCGTTTTAGTACGCCGACAGTAATGGACGGATATGGAGAGGAATGTCTTTTGAGAGTGCCGAGAATTCATATACTTCTGACTCGGTATGAAGTCAGGAACCTAATCCTGAAGTTATGACGTAAAGTCACTGAACACCCTGTATAACCACACACTCTTCTTTCCCACTTCATCTCTTAGATTCACACGCACTTTAAAAACGATCCGAGACTGATAAGTTACGACGGACTTCCAGTAGCAACTAACATGACGTCTCATCAACGAATAACATTGAACCAATGTTCGGTCCCACAATAAGACTTCAGTTATACGACACCCTGCTTTAAACCGCTGTACAGAAAAGTTTCTTAAAGGCGTTGTTTTCAGCCAGGGAAGAAAAAAAATCCCACACAGTACAACCATTACACTGAGCCAGATTAGTCCAGTCTACGACATTCTGCTTTATTCCTTTAGTATCCATTTTTGTATCATAATCCCATCTACGCCTATGTCTTCCAAGTGGTCTCTTTCCTTCAAGTCTCCCCACCAAAACCCTGCATGCACTTCACCCATACCTACTACATGTCCCGCCCATCTCAGCCTCCTCGATTTATCCACCCGAATAATAATTGTTGAGGCCTACAAATCATGAAGTTCCTCATTATGTACTTTTCTCCAGTCCCTTCTTACGTCCTCCCCTTTTAGGTCAAAATATCTCTCTCGAACACCCTCAGCCTACGTTCCTCCCTTAATATGACAGGCCACATGCCTATAAAACAAGAGGCAACATTAGAGGTCTGTTGTAACTTAGAGGTCTGTTGTAACTTAGATGTCTGTTGTAACTTAGAGGTCTGTTGTAACTTAGAGGTCTGTTGTAACTTAGAGGTCTGTTGTAACTTAGAGGTCTGTTGTAACTTAGAGGTCTGTTGTAACTGAGAGGTCTGTTGTAACTCAGAGGTCTGTTGTAACTCAGAGGTCTGTTGTAACTTAGAGGTCTGTTGTAACTAGAGGTCTGTTGTAACTTAGAGGTCTGTTGTAACTAGAGGTCTGTTGTAACTTAGAGGTCTGTTGTAACTAGAGGTCTGTTGTAACTCAGAGGTCTGTTGTAACTTAGAGGTCTGTTGTAACTAGAGGTCTGTTGTAACTTAGAGGTCTGTTGTAACTTAGAGGTCTGTTGTAACTTAGAGGTCTGTTGTAACTTAGAGGTCTGTTGTAACTAAGAGGTCTGTTGTAACTTAGAGGTCTGTTGTAACTTAGAGGTCTGTTGTAACTAAGAGGTCTGTTGTAACTCAGAGGTCTGTTGTAACTCAGAGGTCTGTTGTAACTCAGAGGTCTGTTGTAACTTAGAGGTCTGTTGTAACTAGAGGTCTGTTGTAACTTAGAGGTCTGTTGTAACTAAGAGGTCTGTTGTAACTTAGAGGTCTGTTGTAACTTAGAGGTCTGTTGTAACTTAGAGGTCTGTTGTAACTTAGAGGTCTGTTGTAACTCAGAGGTCTGTTGTAACTTAGAGGTCTGTTGTAACTAGAGGTCTGTTGTAACTTACAGGTCTGTTGTAACTAAGAGGTCTGTTGTAACTTAGAAGTCTGTTGTAACTAAGAGGTCTGTTGTAACTTAGAGGTCTGTTGTAACTAAGAGGTCTGTTGTAACTTAGAGGTCTGTTGTAACTTAGAGGTCTGTTGTAACTTAGAGGTCTGTTGTAACTAAGAGGTCTGTTGTAACTTAGAGGTGTGTTGTAACTTAGAGGTCTGTTGTAACTAAGAGGTCTGTTGTAACTTAGAGGTCTGTTGTAACTTAGAGGTCTGTTGTAACTTAGAGGTCTGTTGTAACTCAGAGGTCTGTTGTAACTCAGAGGTCTGTTGTAACTCAGAGGTCTGTTGTAACTTAGAGGTCTCTTGTAACTAGAGGTCTGTTGTAACTTAGAGGTGTGTTGTAACTTAGAGGTCTGTTGTAACTTAGAGGTCTGTTGTAACTTAGAGGTCTGTTGTAACTTAGAGGTCTGTTGTAACTTAGAGGTCTGTTGTAACTTAGAGGTCTGTTGTAACTTAGAGGTCTGTTGTAACTCAGAGGCAGCAGAAAGGGAAGGTAATGATTTTGTACCAAATGTCAGCAGGGAAACTCTGTAGGAAGTTCAGTGAAGTAGTCTGGACTAATTTAAGACAAACGAGACACATCTGTGCAGAGAGACTGAAGAATATCAGAGGAACTTCAGTCCTCGCACGGAAAACTAAACACAGAATTACTGCAACCGCAACAAGGACTGAAGTGTCTGACCGGCAGAATGCATCGCCTCTTGTGCTGTGACACTTCAGCTTAACATTCCTCTACTTTATATCGTGCAAAATCAAAGACTTCCCAAACCGATATTACGTAAATAAAAGTTCGATGTTTGCGCTGCAGTTAATTCGTAACGTAACATATTTATGTACATATCCACTTACAGTGGTAGCAGTAGATGGTGTTTCATTACGTTTCGTTAAGTGCCAAATGAACAGGTCCCCAGGTACAGTTAACCCTGCGCACCTGAGGCATTGCGTCATGCCAACAGCATCACATGACGTCATTCTCTCGCAGTCATCTACCCTCAAACCACGACAGTCTCCGTCTGCGTCTAGCGCTGCAGTCCGCACAAAATGACTGACTACAGTCTAGCGCTGCAGTCCGCACAAACTGACTGACTACAGTCTAGTGCTGCAGTCCGCACAAAATGACTGACTACAGTCTAGCGCTGCAGTCCGCACAAACTGACTGACTACAGTCTAGTGCTGCAGTCCGCACAAAGTGACTGACTACTGTCTAGCGCTCCAGTCCGCACAAAGTGACTGACTACAGTCTAGCGCTGCAGTCCGCAAAAAGTGACTGACTACAGTCTAGCGCTGCAGTCCGCACAAAGTGACTGACTACAGTCTAGCGCTGCAGTCCGCACAAAGTGACTGACTACAGTCTAGCGCTGCAGTCCGCACAAAGTGACTGACTACAGTCTAGCGCTGCAGTCCGCACAAAGTGACTGACTACAGTCTGGTGCTGCAGTCCGCACAAAGTGACTGACTACAGTCTAGCGCTGCAGTCCGCACAAAGTGACTGACTACAGTCTAGCGCTGCAGTCCGCACAAAGTGACTGACTACAGTCTAGCGCTGCAGTCCGCACAAAGTGACTGACAACAGTCTAGCGCTGCAGTCCGCACAAAGTGACTGACTACAGTCTAGTGCTGCAGTCCGCACAAAGTGGCTGACTACAGTCTAGCGCTGCAGTCCGCACAAAGTGGCTGACTACAGTCTAGTGCTGCAGTCCGCAAAAAGTGACTGACTACAGTCTAGCGCTGCAGTCCGCACAAACTGACTGACTACAGTCTAGCGCTGCAGTCCACACAAACTGACTGACTACAGTCTAGCGCTGCAGTCCGCACAAAGTGACTGACTACAGTCTAGCGCTGCAGTCCGCACAAACTGACTGACTACAGTCTAGCGCTGCAGTCCGCACAAAGTGACTGACTACAGTCTAGCGCTGCAGTCCGCACAAACTGACTGACTACAGTCTAGCGCTGCAGTCCGCACAAAGTGACTGACTACAGTCTAGCGCTGCAGGTCCGCACAAAGTGACTGACTACAGTCTAGCGCTGCGTCCGCACAAGTGACTGACTAACAGTCTAGCGCTGCAGTCGCACAAGGTGACTGACTTACAGTCTAGCGCTGCAGTCGCACAAAGGACTGCTAGTCTAGTGCTGCAGTCCGCACAAAGTGACTGAACTAGTCTAGTGCTCCATTTCGCACAAAGTGACGGACTAGTTAGTGCTGCAGTCCGCACAAAGATGACTGACTACAGTCTGGTGCTGCAGTCCGCACAAAGTTGCTGACTACAGTCTAGCGCTGCAGTCCGCACAAAGTGACTGACTACAGTCTAGCGCTGCAGTCCGCACAAACTGACTGACTAACAGTCTAGCGCTGCAGTCCGCACAAAGTGACTGACTACAGTCTAGCGCTGCAGTCCGCACAAACTGACTGACTACAGTCTAGCGCTGCAGTCCGCACAAAGTGACTGACTACAGTTAGCGCTGCAGTCCGCACAAAGTGACTGACTACAGTCTAGCGCTGCAGTCCGCACAAAGTGACTGACTACAGTCTAGCGCTGCTGTCCGCACAAGGTGACTGATACTAGTAGCGCTGCAGTTCCGCACAAAGGGACGACTAGTCTAGGTGCTGCAGTCCGACAAAGTGACTGACTAGTCTAGTGCTGCAGTCACCAAAGTGACTGACTAGTCTAGTGCTGCAGTCCGCAACAAAGTGACTGACTAGTCTAGTGCTGCTCCGCACAAAGTGATGACTAGTCTAGTGCTGCAGTCCGCACAAAGTGACTGACTAGTCTAGTGCTGCAGTCCGCACAAAGTGACGACTAGTCTAGTGCTGCAGTCCGCACAAAGTGACTGACTTAGTCTAGTGCTGCTGTCCGCACAAAGTGATGACTAGTCTAGTGCTGCAGTCCGCACAAAGTGACTGACTAGTCTAGCGCTGCAGTCGCACAAAGTGACTGACTACAGATCTAGCTGCAGTCCGCACAAACTGACTGACTACAGTCTAGCGCTGCAGTCCGCACAAAGTGACTGACTACAGTCTAGCGCTCAGTCGCACAAAGTGGCTGACTACAGTCTAGTGCTGCAGTCCGCACAAAGTGACTGACTAGTACTAGCGCTGCAGTCGCACAAGTGACTGACTAGTCAGTGCTGCAGTCCGCAACAAGTGACTGACTACAGTTAGCGCTGCAGTCCGCACAAAGTGACTGACTACAGTCGTAGCGCTGCAGTCCGCCAAAGTGACTGACTACGTCCTAGTGCTGCATTCGCACAAAGTGACTGACTACAGTCTAGCGCTGCAGTCCGCAAAAGTACTGACTACAGTCTAGTGCTGCAGTCCGCACAAAGTGACTGACTACAGTTAGCGCTGCAGTCCGCACATAAGTGATGACTACAGTCTAGCGCTGCAGTCCGACAACGATGACTACAGTTAGCGCTGGCAGTCCTCACAAAGTGATGACTACGTTATGCTGCAGTCCGCACAAAGGATGAACAGTCTAGCGCTGCAGTACCGACAACGTGACTGACTACAGTCTAGCGCTTGCAGTCCGCACAAAGTGACTGACTACAGTCTAGCGCTGCAGTCCGCACAAAGTGACTGACTACGTCTAGCGCTGCAGTCCGCACAAAGTGACTGACTACAGTCTAGCGCTGCAGTCCGCACAAAGTGACTGACTACAGTCTAGCGCTGCAGTCCGCACAAATGACTGACTACAGTCTAGCGCTGCAGTCCGCACAAAGTGACTGACTACAGTCTAGCGCTGCAGTCCGCACAAACTGACTGACTACAGTCTAGCGCTGCAGTCCGCACAAAGTGACTGACTACAGTCTAGCGCTGCAGTCCGCACAAAGTGACTGACAAAGTCTAGCGCTGCAGTCCGCACAAAGTGACTGACTACAGTCTAGCGCTGCAGTCCGCACAAACTGACTGACTACAGTCTAGCGCTGCAGTCCGCACAAACTGACTGACTACAGTCTAGCGCTGCAGTCCGCACAAACTGACTGACTACAGTCTAGCGCTGCAGTCCGCACAAAGTGACTGACTAGTCTAGCGCTGCAGTCCGCACAAACTTACTGACTACAGTCTAGCGCTGCAGTCCGCACAAACTGACTGACTACAGTCTAGCGCTGCAGTCCGCACAAATGACTGACTACAGTCTAGCGCTGCAGTCCGCACAAAGTGACTGACTACAGTCTAGCGCTGCAGTCCGCACAAACTGACTGACTACAGTCTAGCGCTGCAGTCCGCACAAAGTGACTGACTACAGTCTAGCGCTGCAGTCCGCACAAAGTGACTGACTAGTCTAGCGCTGCAGTCCGCACAAAGTGACTGACTACAGTCTAGCGCTGCAGTCCGCACAAACTGACTGACTACAGTCTAGCGCTGCAGTCCGCACAAACTGACTGACTACAGTCTAGCGCTGCAGTCCGCACAAAGTGACTGACTACAGTCTAGCGCTGCAGTCCGCACAAAGTGACTGACTAGTCTAGCGCTGCAGTCCGCACAAACTTACTGACTACAGTCTAGCGCTGCAGTCCGCACAAAGTGACTGACTCCCACCAATTCAATCAGTCCAAACCATTCCACCTGCAACCTGAACTTTCCCTAGCAACTTTGACTCGACCTGTTGCTCGCTACATCTGAATGCATAGATACAGGGTGTGGCAACAGAACGTGGCGATTTGCAGATAGCTGTTTTGGTGAACGGGGTTGAACGTAGGAAACAAAAAACATCACGGAATACCAGTTGTGAAATGCCATTTAATACAGGCTTTTTAATTTTTAAAATTTACATCTACCAATATGTCCTTTTGGAATGCAGTACATTTCTGTAATTGTAGACAATAAAAACACGCAAACAAACTTATCCTTCTTAAACACGCAGGCAGTCTCCAAAACACTGTATACCACGGGCCGTTATGTAACAAACGTCTACATTTTAACTGCTTGACTGTTTACATCTCTATATTGTGTACATGCATTGCTAGTTCGGTTTTGTGCAGTGTTACTTTAATGGTATTCCTGATGATGATCACATAACGGATCGAAACATGTAGCAGTGTTCAACGTATATTGTAATATAAAATATATGGGAAAATATAGTGTATTTTGTTGGACTGAGTGTTGTGAGCTGATTTTAATTTACTTTGTAAGTACTGTAGCATCACTAATACAGTTCTTATTAAGATCTATATGAAAGATTTATGCTGTCAGTTACGAAACGTCCATATTGTAAACGTCTGGGATCCCATACAGTTATAATTATATTGGTCAATTCACATATATTACATATATAAACCTTGCTTTTTAAATATTGTACTGACGGTCTGTTTAAGATCGAAACATGTAGCTTTTCTTCAATAAAAGTCACATGATTGTGTGGGTCGAAATATTATAATATTTGTCACTGAATATACAGCAAGAAACAGAAGAGTTCTACATCAGTAGGCAACAAAGACAAGATAAGATACGATTGGTTTATCTTCACACACATTTAACCTTGGCACTTACAAATTTGTTCAGATAATTTTCTGTAGAACGTTGAGGCACTGCGCTACAAGCCGGAAGGTCGCGGGTTCGATTCCCGATGGTGTCATTGGAATATTTCATTGACATAATTCTTCAGGCCGCACTATGGCCCTGGGGTCGACTCATCCTCTAACAGAAATGAGTACCGGGAATCTTTCCTGGGGGGTAAAGGCGGCCTGTTCCTAGGGCTGACAATCTTACCACCTTCATGTGCCGATTGTCTAAAAACCTGGGAGCCTAAATCTCCTGGAACCCTAAGGGCCTGTCCAGGCCTGTAATGGGATTGCTTTAGCTTACGTTAAATAAAATTGAAGCCTTACGAATTGTCTTACGTATGGCAGTTGTTACAGTGCGCTGTAGGCGAAGCATCTCGGTGCAATGCATCTGACGCTGCAGCCACTGCATGCAACAGTCGTGAGATTTTAACCGTAACCGCGAAACTGTAAGTTTACACGCTAACTTAAAATTTCGAAGAGAAAGTTTGGGCGTGGTCACTAACAGACAGTTATTTTACTGTAGACAATATCCAACACATCTCTCGGGTACTTTCTAACAGAACTCTTCAGTTCGTTCACGCATATTCACGTAAGTACAGCAATTTCGATACTGGCTTTCTTTGTTCCAGAAAGCGCGAGTAATTACTTCAATTATACTCCAAAATGACGTCACGATTCTGCCCACACAGTGTATTTGTGTGTTTTGTATGTTTCTCAGAACAAACAGCGATTATTTCACTGTACAACATTAACTGACTGGTTTGTATAACTGAGACGGAGTGTGTTTACTGCGCGGTACGGACTGTATTTATGTGTTTTGTGTGGATCTCAGGACAAACAGCGATTATTTCACTGTACAACATTAACTGACTGGTTTGTATAACTGAGACGGAGTGTGTTTACTGCGCGGTACGGACTGTATTTATGTGTTTTGTGTGGATCTCAGAACAAACAGCGATTATTTCACTGTACAGCATTAACTGACGGGTTTGTATAACTGAGACGGAGTGTGTTTACTGCGCGGTACGGACTGGATCTTTAACTACCCCCTTTAAAGCCCAGTGGTTACTATATGTACCGCCATGTTCAACTCTGACCACAATTTACTGGTTGCAAAGATCTGCACCAGGTTGAAGAAGATCATGAGGTTCCACAAGAAAAATCCAAGATGGGATTTGGAGAAGCTATATGCTGAACGACAGGAAGTACACGATAGACTAGAAGAACAGCTTGGTGCAATCAAATGTGAAAGTGGGAATGTGGAAGTGCAGTGGAACAATATCAAGATGTGTGTTAGATACTGTGAGTGGTTTGGTTGGAAAAGTCGAGAGGAGAGCAAGAAAGCCATGGATTACACAGGAGATGATCAGTAAAATGGATGAACGAAGGAAATGGAAGAATGTCAACAATGAAGAAGGAAGGAAGAACTACAGAACACTGAGGAACGAATTGAAAAGAGCCACGGACAACGCCAAGAAGGAATATCTGGAGAGCATATGCGACGAGATCATAGAATTTCAAAGAATAGGACGTTATGATTTAATGTACATGAAGACAAAGGAACTAGGTTGGAAAGAAAACCATGGGATTCAAAACATTGGCATCGAGGACTCTCAAGGCAATATAATAATAAATCAGAGACGAGTATTGCAAATTTGGGAGAATTATATCACAGAGCTCTACGATCGAGCTAATCGACCAGAACATCTAGACGTCGAACCTGAAGATGAAGTAGATGAAGACGAGAAAGGCCCTTATATTTTGCAAAGTGAAGTGGAAAAAGCTATCAAGGAGATGAGGGATAAGAAGGCTACAGGAGATGATGATGTACCTGGGGATGTACTCAAATTGTTGGGAGAAGATGGTCTAAGGCTAATGACGCAGATGATCAACAGCATGTATGTAACTGGAGAATGGCCCAGAGATTTTATTGAAGTTACAATGATTGCCTTAAAGAAGAAGCCCAAAGCTACAAAATGCAGCGACCATCGCACAATCAGCATCATCGCTCATGCAGCAAAGATAGTAGCGAGGATACTTAGAAGAAGGATTGAGAGGAAAATTGAAGATGCACTTGGAGAAGATCAGTTTGGATTTAGAAGAGGAAAAGGAACTAGGGATGCAATTGGGATGCTGAGAATAATATCAGAACGAACCTTGGTCATAGATGAGGAATTGTGTGCTGGCTTCATAGACTGGCAGAAGGCATTTGATCGTGTCAACTGGACCAAATTAATGCAAATCCTAAAAGGAATTGGGATAGACTGGCGCGAAAGAAGATTGATCAGCAAATTGTACATGGAACAGAGTGTCAAAATACGACTGGACCAAGGGGAGACGAGAAGTGTGAAGATTGGAAGAGGAGTTAGACAAGGTTGCTGCTTGTCACCGATTCTGTTCAACTTATACAGCGAATACCTTACCAAGGAAGCTCTTGAAGGGTTTGGAGACTTCAAAATAGGAGGACAAGTAATTCCCACTGTGAAATATGCAGATGAACGTGTGCTACTGGCTAGGGAAGAAAAGGTGCTACAGGGCATGATTGATAGACTAAGTGAAATTGGAAGGCGCTATGGAATGGAAATGAATGTGGGAAAAACTAAAGTAATGATAATCTCAAGGCAACCATCCCCAATGAAAATTATGATAGATCAAAAACAATTGGAGAATGTGGAATATTTCAATTATTTGGGTAGCATGATAACAAGTGATGCAAGGTGTACACGTGAAATTAAATCCAGAATTGCCATGGCAAAAACAGCATTCAACAAGAAGAAAAATCTTTTCACCAGCAAACTGGAATTAAATTTAAGGAAGAAACTAGTAAAGTGCTACATTTGGAGCATAGCTTTGTGTGGTGCTGAAACGTGGACACTTCGGAAAGTAGATCAGAAGTATCTGGAAAGTTTTGAAATGTGGTGCTGGAGAAGAATGGAGAAGATCAGTTGGACCGATCGTGTGAGAAATGAAGAAGTATTACACAGAGTTAATGAGGAGAGGAATATCCTACATAAAATAAAAAGAAGAAAGGCTAACTGGATTGGTCACATCTTGCGTAGAAACTGCCTTCTGAAACACGTGATTGAAGGAAAGTTAGAAGGAAGGATAGAAATGACGGGACGACGAGGGAGAAGACGTAAGCAGCTACTGGATGACCTTAAGGAAAAGAAAAGATACTGGAAATTGAAAGAGGAAGCACTAGATCGCACCCTGTGGAGAACTCGCTTTGGAAGAGGCTACGGACCTGTCGTAAGACAGACTACAGAATGAATGAATGAATGTTCAACACTCACAAATTCTACGTTCTGCCCACACAGTGTATTTATGTGTTTTGTGTGGATCTCAGAACAAACAGCGATTATTTCACTGTACAACATTAACTGACTGGTTTGTATAACTGAGACGGAGTGTGTTTACTGCGCGGTACGGACTGAGTCTTTAACTATCCCTTTTAAAGCCCAGTGGTTACTATACGTACCACCATTTTTAACATTCACAACTTCTACCTTCAGCCCACACAGTGTATTTATGTGTTTTGTGTGGATCTCAGAACAAACAGCGATTATTTCACTGTACAACATTAACTGACTGGTTTGTATAACTGAGACGGGTAGTGTGTTTACTGCGCGGTACGGACTGTATTTATGTGTTTTGTGTGGATCTCAGAACAAACAGCGATTATTTCACTGTACAACATTAACTGATTGGTTTGTATAACTGAGACGGAGTGTCTTTACTGCGCGGTACGGACTGTATTTATGTGTTTTGTGTGGATCTCAGAACAAACAGCGATTATTTCACTGTACAGCATTAACTGACTGGTTTGTATAACTGAGACGGAGTGTGTTTACTGCGCGGTACGGACTGTATTTATGTGTTTTGTGTGGATCTCAGAACAAACAGCGATTATTTCACTGTACAACATTAACTGACTGGTTTGTATAACTGAGACGGAGTGTGTTTACTGCGCGGTACGGACTGTATTTATGTGTTTTGTGTGGATCTCAGAACAAACAGCGATTATTTCACTGTACAACATTAACTGACTGGTTTGTATAACTGAGACGGAGTGAGTTTACTGCGCGGTACGGACTGTATTTATGTGTTTTGTGTGGATCTCAGAACAAACAGCGATTATTTCACTGTACAGCATTAACTGACTGGTTTGTATAACTGAGACGGAGTGTGTTTACTGCGCGGTACGGACTGTATTTATGTGTTTTGTGTGGATCTCAGAACAAACAGCGATTATTTCACTGTACAACATTAACTGACTGGTTTGTATAACTGAGACGGAGTGTGTTTACTGCGCGGTACGGACTGTATTTATGTGTTTTGTGTGGATCTCAGAACAAACAGCGATTATTTCACTGTACAGCATTAACTGACTGGTTTGTATAACTGAGACGGAGTGTGTTTACTGCGCGGTACGGACTGTATTTATGTGTTTTGTGTGGATCTCAGAACAAACAGCGATTATTTCACTGTACAACATTAACTGACTGGTTTGTATAACTGAGACGGAGTGTGTTTACTGCGCGGTACGGACTGTATTTATGTGTTTTGTGTGGATCTCAGAACAAACAGCGATTATTTCACTGTACAACATTAACTGACTGGTTTGTATAACTGAGACGGAGTGTGTTTACTGCGCGGTACGGACTGTATTTATGTGTTTTGTGTGGATCTCAGAACAAACAGCGATTATTTCACTGTACAGCATTAACTGACTGGTTTGTATAACTGAGACGGAGTGTGTTTACTGCGCGGTACGGACTGTATTTATGTGTTTTGTGTGGATCTCAGAACAAACAGCGATTATTTCACTGTACAACATTAACTGACTGGTTTGTATAACTGAGACGGAGTGTGTTTACTGCGCGGTACGGACTGTATTTATGTGTTTTGTGTGGATCTCAGAACAAACAGCGATTATTTCACTGTACAACATTAACTGACTGGTTTGTATAACTGAGACGGAGTGTGTTTACTGCGCGGTACGGACTGTATTTATGTGTTTTGTGTGGATCTCAGAACAAACAGCGATTATTTCACTGTACAACATTAACTGACTGGTTTGTATAACTGAGACGGAGTGTGTTTACTGCGCGGTACGGACTGTATTTATGTGTTTTGTGTGGATCTCAGAACAAACAGCGATTATTTCACTGTACAACATTAACTGACTGGTTTGTATAACTGAGACGGAGTGTGTTTACTGCGCGGTACGGGCTGTATTTATGTGTTTTGTGTGGATCTCAGAACAAACAGCGATTATTTCACTGTACAGCATTAACTGACTGGTTTGTATAACTGAGACGGAGTGTGTTTACTGCGCGGTACGAACTGTATTTATGTGTTTTGTGTGGATCTCAGAACAAACAGCGATTATTTCACTGTACAGCATTAACTGACTGGTTTGTATAACTGAGACGGAGTGTGTTTACTGCGCGGTACGTGCTGAGTGTTTAAATAGAGTATATATAGTTTCAGAAAATAAGGTAAAAAGCACTCTGTTGCTAATAATTTTATTGTGACTTCGATGTATACATTGCGTGCTACATGTTCCTTAGTTCATTTTAGCCCGCCGTTAAAGCAATACAATACACAACATATCAGCCTATACAAACAACGTTAAACTAAGATTTGTTTTTTAACACATTCTGGAGAAAGCTACTGAAGACAAAAACATTGTTTACCACTTATTATTTATTAACGTGATCACAATCAAATGAAAGTGTCTTTTCAAGAAGCGCATTTCGCAAAACAAAGCTTATTGTTCTTTATGTTCAATTTTTAATCATCTTTCTGAAGTCACTCACATCTACACAGCCTGTTCTAATTATATCACAAATCTTTATCCGATAGATCAACACAGTCCTCTCAAATAACTGTCACCACTCCACCGTATACACTTACGAAACATCAAAATCCGCAGAAGAGAAAATGTGCCTTCAAGGAAAATGAAACTTAAATTCAATGTCACGTAACGTGTCAGTAGAAAGGTAACTTAAATAATGGCTTACTAACATTTAACCAGATACATAAACGTAAAGTTCACCCTAGAACAGGCCATGAAGGCCCAGAGGGGGAGTAGCTCTACTCTTTCTTTAACATCGGCGCGAGATGGGGGTGGGTGGTCAACGCCACGCCCCGGCAGCTTTACCCCCGGGAAAGACCCGGTACCCATTGTATAGGAGGCTGATTGGGCTCCAGGGCCGGTCTGGACGGGTGCGGAAAATCTCTAGGTTTTTTTTATTATTACCAACTACTGCACAATAATTCTATATACTCCATTATATATATTGTGCAGCAGTTGGTAATAATAATAATAAAAAACCTATATGTAAAACAGCTGCACGAAATATGTATATCTAGTATTTAACCAGATATCGTATTACAATTGAATGAACGCCCTGTATATAAAACGATATCGGGGAATTCAAATTTACTACAACGTAAGACCGAATTTTCTACCCCTCCTGCTGACTGTCCGTATGTCAAGATGTTTATCCGGTTCTGCTGATCGTGGCTTAGTGACCGGTGGAGAGACGCCTGTCGTGACAGCGCACACAAGCTGCGCGCGCAGCATGGCAACGTCAACATGTGTCACTTGCGCCGGTACCGCGCAGCGCGGGTGGCTAGTCTGCGTTACTGCGATAAACGTACCGGCAGGAAGTGGAAACCGATACTTGTCAAATAAAATAATGACCAGTTTCACTTGGAGTACACGCGTTTTAAACGTGTATTATTTGTGAACACGTATTGTCAGATGATAATACTAATAAGTTTCATTTTTGTAACTATTTAACTAACTAATTTCTTAAGAAACAAAAAGTTCCTCTACAATTCAAGAAATTGAGATCTTTGGTCTTCTGGGATGTTAAGCAGCGTACATTGGTAGTTAGTTACCGATGTTTCGGGACAACCTATCGGCCTCATCTTCAAGGGTGTGACAGTCCAAGAAATGTCGGTACGAAACTACCGTTCTACGCTGCGTAAACTCCGAAACTACCGTTACACGCTGTGTAAACTCCGAAACTAGCGTTCTACGCTGCGTAAACTCCGAAACTACCGTTCTACCCTGCGTCAAACTCCGAAACTACCGTTACACGCTGTGTAAACTCCGAAACACCGTTCTACGCTGTGTAAACTCCGAAACTACTGTTCTACGCTGCGTAAACTCCGAAACTACCGTTCTACGCTGTGTAAAATCTCAAACGAGTGCAGATCTCATTTACACCGCGGCGTAAGTCTGAGATCTGTTGAAATTGTTTGGGGAAAATGAGCAAATATTGATTGTCGAAGTAGGCGGTAAGTACTGTCACCAGTGTGCTACAGATTATCAAGACACTGACAGCACCACGAGGCGGTAAGTACTGTCACCAGTGCTACAGATTGTCAAGACACTGACAGCACCACGAGGCGGTAAGTACTGTCACCAGTGTGCTACAGATTGTCAAGACACTGACAGCACCACGCACATTCGATATAAGGGGAAGTCTGTAAGATCAAGTTTCGTGCATCTCAGTAGAAACACTTGTATAAGCTGCACAACTCACAACAGTTGTTACAACTGCAATGGCGGTAGCAAGTTACTAGACTGACACAACTGTACGTCAAAGCGTCACGTAAACGCATGCTACGCGCTACGTGACAGCACACCAACGTGACGTCACTTACCATTTCCGTCTCCACCGCCTTCTTCATCCTTGTCTGCCCAAACTCCTGGCGCTGACCCAGGTCACCCTCGCAGCTCACCCTCGCAGACTCGCACTGTTACCAACAAAATGCAAACGATCAAGTGATTACACCTTCAGTTCCTACCTCACAGTAAACACACTGGCTCTTAGTTACAAAGATCAGTTCTTTAATACTAACCGTAATTTCAGACTTCCGCCGCGATGTCGATAAGATCTGCATTCTTCTGGGGCATTACACGGCGTCGTATGGGAATTGTTTACCGACGTTTCGGGACAACGTATCGGTCCCATCTTCAAAGGTCAAGAAGTCCAAGTAGAAAATAAAGCCGGCAAGCAGTGACCTAGTTATATAGGGGAAGGTGAGGTAATGAGTAAGTGTGATGACAGCCAATAGGGTGGAAACAGCGTGAGGGAGGGTGGAGAGAGACAACGTTAGGAGCTTAGGGAAAGGTAAAGGTCACCCTAGAACAGGCCATGAAGGCCCAGAGGGGAGAAGAGGTATAGTTCTACTCTTTCTTTAACCTCGACGCTAGATGGGGTGGGTGGTCAACGCCACGCCCCGGCCGCTTTGCCCCCGTGAATGATCCGGTACCCATTGTATAGGAGGCTAGGTAGGCCCCAGGGCCGGTCTGGACGGTGCTGAAAATCTCGCCCCCACCGGGATTCGATCCCCGGACCGTCCAGCTCGTAGCGAGTCGCTATACCGACTGAGCTATCGCGGCCCACTTTAAGGAGCTTAGCGGCACCGAGAAGGGCAGTAAGACGGATGGAAAAAAAATATGACCTTGAAGATGGGACAGATACGTTGTCCCGAAACGTCGGTAAACAATTACCACACGACGCCGCGTAATGCCCCAGAAGAGCGCTGATCTCGTCAACACTTTAAACTGCTTAGGGCAGAGGTCACAGTTTATTCTGAGATGAAACTCAACTAACTCCATGGAACACAGTCCTTGTTGACAAGCTGAGAGTTCCTCAGCTAGTCAATAAATTCCCCACATATTATGGTACCCAAATGTTCATTACCGTATTCACAACAGCCTGTCCCCGTTGAATCAGATAAATCGTGTCCACAAAATTTCAAACATGGAAAGGAAGTACAGTATAACACTAAAGAGGCCATATTTTATCTGACAAATATTGTTGGTCACTTTTCGTCGCTATTTCAGTTTGAAATGAATCTGGATCCATGCGTTGTACTGCCGTGTTCTGCGGCTACTGCTGCGTGTTTAATTACTTTATTTACAGACAGGAGGTACTGGAGCGTTATCGTTGTACTGCCGTGTTCTGCGGCTACTGCTGCGTGTTTAATTACTTTATTTACAGACAGGAGGTACTGGAGCGTTATCGTTGTACTGCCGTGTTCTGCGGCTACTGCTGCGTGTTTAATTACTTTATTTACAGACAGGAGGTACTGGAGCGTTATCGTTGTACTGCCGTGTTCTGCGGCTACTGCTGCGTGTTTAATTACTTTATTTACAGACAGGAGGTACTGGAGCGTTATCGTTGTACTGCCGTGTTCTGCGGCTACTGCTGCGTGTTTAATTACTTTATTTACAGACAGGAGGTACTGGAGCGTTATCGTTGTACTGCCGTGTTCTGCGGCTACTGCTGCGTGTTTAATTACTTTATTTACTGACAGGAGGTACTGGAGCGTTATCGTTGTACTGCCGTGTTCTGCGGCTACTGCTGCGTGTTTAATTACTTTATTTACTGACAGGAGGTACTGGAGCGTTATCGTGCAACGTATTGCGTTATGTTAGGATTTTAAACTTCATATTCAAATTAAAATAGAAATTACTTCCTGCGGAAAATGTGTCATCGCACCGGTAAAACAGCTAGCAGTACCAAGGGACTGTGTCTTCACACCGGTAAAACAGGTCGCAGTACCAAGGGACTGTGTCATCGCACCGGTAAAACAGGTCGCAGTACCAAGGGACTGTGTCTTCACACCGGTAAAACAGGTCGCAGTACCAAGGGACTGTGTCATCGCACCGGTAAAACAGGTCGCAGTACCAAGGGACTGTCATCGCACCGGTAAAAGAGCTCGCAATACCAAGGGACTGTGTCATCGCACCGGTAAAACAGCTCGCAGTACCAAGGGACTGTCATCGCACCGGTAAAACAGCTGCAGTACCAAGGGACTGTGTCATTCACACCGGTAAAACAGGTCGCAGTACCAAGAGACTGTGTCATCGCACCGGTAAAACAGGTCGCAGTACCAAGGGACTGTGTCATCGCACCGGTAAAAACAGGTCGCAGTACCAAGGGACTGTGTCATCACACCGGTAAAACAGGTCGCAGTACCAAGGGACTGTCATCGCACCGGTTAAAACAGCTCGCAGTACCAAGGGACTGTCATCGCACCGGTAAAACAGCTTGCAGTACCAAGGGACTGTGTCATCACACCGGTAAAACAGGTCGCAGTACCAAGGGACTGTTTCAGCACATTCCAGAATGCCAGTTGCCTGTTAGTAAGAACAGTGCAGTGTTGCAGAGATGCACAGGCAGTGAGAAATCAAGTTCATATAGCACAACAAAGTTACGCCTCTAACTTCCAACTGATAAGAACCATCAGAACAACGGCGGTCAGCTAAAGACTCCCCAGGCATAAAAACACGAAAGCCGACGAGGAAGTCAGAACAAGTTGCCTGTAATATTATCTTACAACAGCGATCCTGCAGAAGACGAAGACAGCTGCAGTGCACCTTAGGCAGTGGTCCATGTTAACTGGCAGTAAGCAGCGACGTGTAATTACTGGTGGTGCGATCTGTATCTCGTGTGTGTCGACAGATCCACAACGATGTGGACGCAAGGCATAATCTACGTTCTTCCTGGTTCTCATTCCATCCAGAACCACAAATTTAACTGTTCGTTGTACACCCACGTGGAGTAAGATATGTGATCCTTCTTGCACTGCTTGACCTTTGAAGATGGGACCGATAGGTTGTCCCGAAACGTCGATAATAATCTACCATTCTATGCTACCTAAAATTCTATACAGCACACGTCTTACCTAGATGGAAGATATTTGACAACAGGGTGCCTGGGAGAATATTTAGACCTAACGCGATTAAAAACAGGAATATTGAAAAAAATACACAATGGGCAGCTTCGTGATTTGTATCTCGCGAGATATTAAGTTAGCAACTGTCCCGTCATATGAGAGTATTCACGCGCTACTCCACGCCTTCTCTAGCTATTGCTACAGATGAACCTTCAGCTTATATGTTTATGTACAGGGTGTATAACAATTACTTTCAGTATCTTATTCGTGAATAAGACCTTCATGAAAATACATAGACCAACTGTTTTTGCATCATTTGCAAGAGAAACTCGTGGAGTTTCACTGAATAGTAAGCCATTATTATACAGGGTGTTTCAAAAAGAGCTTTACAACTTTGAAAAAGTATACAAATTTATACAGAGGACATACACAACGATTCGAACTGTCATAATAAAACACACCGAGTTTTACCTCGGATAGTTATGGTTCAATGTGACTTCCATTGGTAATGCGGCAGACGTCCCACCTGTAGTCAATTTCTTGCCACAAGCTACGTAGCATCTCTGGCGTCACTTTTGCAACTGCGGCAGTAATTCGAGTTCGGAGCTCAACGACATTTGCAGGCAAACGTGGTACGAACACTCGATCTTTAACGAATCCCCATAAGAAAAAATCCAGGGGTGTAAGATAAATTTGTGTACTCTTTCAAAGTTGTAATGCTCTTTTTGAAACACCCTGTATATTACAGCCACAGGGGATACTATAAACTGAAATTTTCACTGAATATTCGCGCCATAAATTTGAAAATTTCTTAGCTTTACAGAAGCTATTGGCAAAGAACGACGCTGCAAAACCGATCGAAGCATAAGTACCTTGTGACTGATCATAACTACGACTGATATCTGGAGCAAATATCAACTAATAATCACTTTCTTTTTCTGTGGCGCAACAGCCCAAATCGGGCCTGGGCGGCCACATTGTTGAGGTTCCTAGATCACACACACCCGGTTGGACTCCTCTGAATGAGTGATCAGATCATCGCAGAAGCCGCTACCTACACAACACACTACAAACACAAGAGACGAAAATACATGACCTCAGCAAGATTCGAACCCGCGATCTCAGCAACCAAGCGGCTGCAGACCTACGCTTTAGACCGCAAGACCACCTGGATCGGCGAAATAATCGCTTACTCGTTCACAAAGCAGTCGAAGTGAGAAAATGCGATGAATGGGACAGGCGCATGCGTGGTGAGGCGACCCAGAAGTAGCTATTTGTATCAAATCACATCAAACGACCGTTTGCCAACAGCATACAGGTACAGCAGTGACCACGTAACTTGTTAGCTAAGCTCCCTAACACTGTACGTAGCTGCAGTAGTGACCACATCACTTGCTAGCTAAGCTCCCTAACACTGTACGTAGCTGCAGTAATGACCACATCACTTGCTAGCTAAGCTCCCTAACACTGTACGTAGCTGCAGTAATGACCACATCACTTGCTAGCTAAGCTCCCTAACACTGTACGTAGCTGCAGTAATGACCACATCACTTGCTAGCTAAGCTCTCTGACACTGTACACAGCTGCAGTAATGACCACATCACTTGCTAGCTAAGCTCTCTGACACTGTACACAGCTGCAGTAGTGACCACATCACTTGCTAGCTAAGCTCCCTAACACTGTACGTAGCTGCAGTAATGACCACATCACTTGCTAGCTAAGCTCTCTGACACTGTACACAGCTGCAGTAGTGACCACATCACTTGCTAGCTAAGCTCCCTAACACTGTACGTAGCTGCAGTAATGACCACATCACTTGCTAGCTAAGCTCTCTAACACTGTACGTAGCTGCAGTCGGCACGACGTGGTCGCTGCTAGGCTCACCTCGGAACGGCCAGGCAGCGTTATACCTGTTTCAAAAACATTTACTGTGTTGGCAGTACATTGATAGCTTCAGTCACTGTGGAAGTTTTTGGAACGGATATAAAACGTTTGGTGGCGCATGCGCAGTGCTTCTCATCTTAACACATTGCCTCTTCACAACCGCACAAATAACTAGCAAGTAATCTGACCACTGCTACACGTGTGCCATCCTGTGGCAGCCCAAGGCAACTACTGGCAATGAACCCGCTGACCCAGTTTCGTTAACCGAATAGAAAAGCAACTGCACTGTCTTTAATGGGCCAGAAAGAGACAGATGGACGGACGGACGGACTGTTCATGCAAGTTACTGTCACCGACAAACTTGTGAAAGTTCGACGTGCTGCAGTGATTGTTTGAGCTGCCTGCGGACACGTCGTGACCTGCTGTCGTCATGTTCACCTGTCGGTACGACTAGAACAAGCCGAAAAACAGCGAAAACATTTTCACGAAAACTGATACTGAGTAGTTTACTGAAGTTTGTTCCGCCGTGTGAATTGTCATATAGATTGGAATGTAACACATGTAACAATTGCATGGGAACACAACAATTAGCACTTGTAATTACCTCCATCTAAACACAAGTAACACTTATAATTACCTGCATGTGAACACAATAAGAAACAGTTATAATTAGCTGAATGTGAACACAACTACCTGCATGTGAACACAACTATCTGCATGTGAACACAACTATCTGCATGTGAAACAACTATCTGCATGTGAACACAACTATCTGCATGTGAACACAACAAGTAACACTTATAATTACCTCCATGTGAACACAAGCAACACTTATAATTACCTGCATGTGAACACAACAAGAAACAGTTATAATTACCTCAATGTGAACACAACTACCTGTATGTGAACACAACTACCTGTATGTGAACACAACTATCTGCATGTCAACACAACAAGTATCACTTATAATTACCTGCATGTGAACACAAGTGACAGTAATAATTACCTCAATGTGAACACAACTACCTGTATGTGAACACAACTATCTGCATGTCAACACAACAAGTATCACTTATAATTACCTGCATGTGAACACAAGTGACAGTTATAATTACCTCCATGTGAACACAACAAGTAACACTTATAATTACCTGCATGTGAAGACATCAAGTAACAGTTATACGTAATTACCTGCATGTGAACACAACAAGTAACAGTTATAATTACCTGCATGTGAACACAACTACCTGCATGTGAACACAACAAGTAACATTATAATTACCTGCATGTGAACACAACTATCTGCATGTGAACAAACTACCTGTATGTCAACACAACAAGTATCACTTATAATTACCTGCATGTGAACACAAGTGAGAGTAATAATTACCTCAATGTGAACACAACTATCTGCATGTCAACACAACAAGTATCATTTATAATTACCTGCATGTGAACACAACTACTGCATGTGAACACAATTACCTGCATGTGAACACACTCCTGCATGTGAACACAACTACCTGCATGTGAACACCAGTAACATTTTTTCCAACGTTCCCGTGAATTCATCAAGCAACATTCGTGACGCTCTGAATGTCACCAAACAGTGCCTTATAACAGCCGCACGTGCAAAGCCCTGTACGACATTCATGTCGCTCAGCTCCGCCAAAAGCAGCACTGTGCACAAAACGCTACAAATGTTCCAGTTTCTCCTCCTCTGATCTGCATGCTGGGCGATCACAACAGTTTATCGTGCAACACCAAACTGACGCCCGTCGCCGTTTCGTTCTTTGCCCAAGCAAACGCCTTGTCTCTACGCTTTGTTAAACAAGAGGTCGTGAAGCCGTATCGGGGTTGAGGCACTGCGCTACAAGCCGGAAGTTCGCGGTTTCGATTCCCGATAGGGTCATTGAGATTTATCATTGACATAATCCTTTCGGTCGCACTATGGCCCTGGGGTCGACTGAGCCTCTAACAGAAATGAGTACCAGGGATATATTGTGGGGGATAAAGGCGGCCGATGCGTAGAGCTGACAACCTTACCACCTTCATATGCCGATTGTGTAGATATTGTAGGAGTCTCAACCTCCTGCGTCCTGTACAGGACTGTACTGGGATGGCCGTATGCAAATTTCCAGTTTCACGTACTGGCCACTTTATCCAGGAGGCTGAGCGAGCCACCGAGACGGACTAGACTAAACGCAGTTGTGAGGACAGAGAGCTCGGCACGTGCTGGGAGTAGAACCCCGGTCTCTTAGCAATTGTTTAATTCTGACCTTCAGGCGACTTTTTAAATAAATTGTATCGCAGTACTATAAGAGAGGCAACGTATGTATAACGTAACATTGAGGAGCGTTCGCGTAACCATTGTTGCCGTGGAAAAGTAATAATGTTACATATTCTCAGTGTGTGTCTGTAGCCTTAGTTATCCAGCAAGCAAAGCGCATGCGCCGTATTATATTGTCATCTGTGGCCTGTCTGGCTCTACCATATTTTTCCACATTATCTCATAAACGGCACGATTTTCGGAAAAAAGTTATTGGACATAAAATGTGTGTTTTGATTTTCTGTACAACTTTTGTTTGACACATTTCCCATTCTAAAAAGAATTGAGCCAGATATTACCATAAATGTACGTAGGTCTTCATGTAAAGTACCGTTATTGTTGTCAGATTTTAATGAAACTTGAATTTTATCGAAAGATTTTCGAAAAATACTCAAATATCAAATCGATAAGCACCGGTGGATAGCAAAACACTTTCACTTGTCCTCGCCTTTAAAGGGCTGCATCAGAATACAGGGTCCTAAATCATGCCAGTTAAATAAAATACTGTTCATGCAAGTTCCAGTATAGCGCTGAGCTGTCCTTGGCCACCTCCTCACGTCATTATGCGTTCCCACAACGCATATTGTCCCACGCCGATATCGTGACTCATCTCGCGGGATCCTGTTACAACACGAATCGACATGTCTTGTGGCCAACCCACATGGAAGGTAAAGCTTCAGTCTAAGTCAGCGGTCTCAAACTAAAACCGTACGTGTGTCAGACGAATAGCTTTGATAAATAAGACGACAATAAACAGGATAAATATTTTTTTCTGAAATTAAATACATCAATAAGAATATTCCATACAATATTCCATACAATATTCCATACAATATTCCGTACAATATTCCGTACAATATTCCATACAATATTCCATACAATATTCCATACAATATTCCATACAATATTCCGTACAATATTCCATACAATATTCCATACAATATTCCATACAATATTCCGTACAATATTCCATACAATATTCCATACAATATTCCATACAATATTCCATACAATATTCCGTACAATATTCCATACAATATTCCATACAATATTCCATACAATATTCCATACAAATTCCATACAATATTCCATAACAAAACATTTTGTAGATTTTAAAGTCTACTTTATACTACCTTTCTGCTGACGTACGATCTACGTAACTACAGCTATTACGAATGTAGGCAGAACTACAGTGTCTGCAGAACGCAGGCTAAATGACGGAGACGAGTGTAACTGCAGAAAGGAAGAAACGGGCAGTAGGAAGGACAATAGGAAGGACCTTCGGATAAACATCACAGAAAGTAACTTGAAGCGATGGAATGATTTGTGTACGGCGAGTTTCACCTCGGCGTGGCGCGTCCGCGGGTTGCGGATAAAGCAGATGGTCTGCTAACATGGAAGGTAGTCGTGGAGGCACCGACTTAGCAGCTGCCGACAGCCAGCGACCGGTCACATTCAAGCTTGGGGGTTGGGCGTGGAAATTTCACTGGGCGCGAGACCGGGACTGTTGGCAGGATGGTCCACACGCTGTCAGCCACAGCGCCTTGACCAGTCAGTTCCGGTTGCCAGTAAGAGACCCTAAAATTTCAACCCCTTTGGGCTCCTTAAGAAACAACTGGATGGCAAGAGACTTGCAAGACGCCGACGTGAATCAAGCTGTCACCTCCTGGCTACAGACACTTGACACCGATGTGTTATATGCCTGGATAACGAGCCTTAATGTCGCCGTGGGAGAAATGTTTGTCAACGGCTACGACGATGACGTCTGGTGTGCACATGTGCTATATACGTGTCACATGTGCTATATACGTGTGCACATTTGCTATATACGTGTCACATGTGCTATATACGTGTCACATGTGCTATATACGTGTGCAAATGTGCTATATACGTGTCACATGTGCTATATACGTGTGCACATGTGCTATATACGTGTGCACATTTGCTATATACGTGTCACATGTGCTATATACGTGTCACATGTGCTATATACGTGTGCAATGTGCTATATACGTGTCACATGTGCTATATACGTGTCACATGTGCTATATACGTGTGCACATTGCTATATACGTGTCACATGTGCTATATAGTGTCACATGTGCTATATACGTGTGCACATTTGCTATATAGGTGTCACATGTGCTATATACGTGTCACATGTGCTATATACGTGTCACATTTGCTATATAGGTGTCACATGTGCTATATACGTGTCACATGTGCTATATACGTGTGCACATTTGCTATATACGTGTCACATGTGCTATATACGTGTCACATGTGCTATATACGTGTGCACATTTGCTATATACGTGTCACATGTGCTATATAGGTGTCACATGTGCTATATACGTGTCAAAGTCCATATAAGGTTCTCGGCAACAGAGTGTTAGCCACCCAATTTTTTGAAACTCCTCTGCACCATTAGGATTACAAAATCAAGGATAATGAGACACGGAGGTTGGGGGCAAAGTATCTGGCTGGAGAAATGAGAAAAGTACGCGAACTTTGTTCTGAAAATTTGACCACTTGGGAGACTAGGCGTAGGGGGGTGAGAATGGGGGAGGGGGGTGTAATGTTAAAATGTATTGCAAGACGCAGTCGAGAAGCAGACTGATCGTATTAATGTTGTCCAGGACACACAAGACCGGACAGCTCAAACACGGTATTGATCTTCGGTTTCATCAAATGTGTGCAATTTCTTGATTTGGTGTCGCGCCTGGCCGCTTGTGCAGCAGCCACCAGTGTCGCCGACACTATCGCGGGCCTGCAGCAGCAGAGAGCACTTAACGGGGCAGCTGGCCTAACGGTACTCGGTAACAAGTGCCACACCACACAGTTACAGTCTTATGCAACTTTCCTTACAACCCTCTGATTCGGGTTAGCTCAGTCACGATAGGGTTGGAATGGGTTTCGACTGCAAGCAGAAGTCAGATTTTCATGTTCCTAAACACATTCAGACCAGCCGTACGGAACACAGAACGACACACACAGTAAAGCATGCCACTCTTTTTGCGAGTGTGAAGACAGCGGCCGGAGCTTGAAGCTGTAACTTCCATCTACACTCCACAGACTACAGTCCTTCTTAAGAAACTAGTCCAGGAATTCCCTGAATTTAACAGCCACTCAACGCAGTCGAATCTTATTCCTTTACGATTCATTTGAATATTATTTTCCCATCGACGTCTAGGTCTTTCAAGCAGTCTCTTTCCTTTAGGTTTCCATGCCAAATTCCTGTACGAATTTCTTCTCTTCTCTTCCACACATGCTACATGCCCCGCCCAGCTCATCTTCCTCGACTTCTTCAACAGGACAGCATTTCCTTGAGCTGTCAAAATCACGATGTCCCTCAGCATTTAACCTCCCCCAGTCTCCCGTCACTTGCGCCCTCCTACGCCCAAACCTCTCTCCCACAGCTTAGGACGTTCCAAACGATCTGTCCAGTCAGCAACCTTGTAAAGCATATACAGCATGTTTATTTATTTCACATTGGAGACTATTTAGTCCACTGCTTCCCAAACTTTTTCCTTCATTACCCAAAACCGCTTATCAGAAAGTCCTTTTTACCCAATGTAGGTAAAACACTAACTGCACACAAAACATATTTGACAAGTAAAGAGAGATCGGTAAAAAAATAGGAAGCAAACATTATGTTTGATGTAATGTCTTTATTTGAAACATCTCTAAATATTTTAGCAGCCACAAACAATTCAGTAACTATTCACCATGCATATTTCATCACCCAGGTCCCAGCCAGTCAGTATAATGCCACTGTTAGACTGTTTTAGAGTATCGGTGCACACTGACTGGTCACGTTCTTCAGAGTACTTCTTCTTCTACGCTTTTACGGTAAATTTTAATGTGTATTCCGAGGTGTGTCTTTACTGTTTTTATGTGTTTTGTGTGGATCTCAGAACAAACAGCGATTATTTCACTGTACAACATTAACTGACTGGTTTGTATAACTGAGACGGAGTGTGATTACTGCGCGGTACGGACTGTATTTATGTGTTTTGTGTGGATCTCAGAACAAACAGCGATTATTTCACTGTACAGCATTAACTGACTGGTTTGTATAACTGAGACGGAGTGTGTTTACTGCGCGGTACGGACTGTATTTATGTGTTTTGTGTGGATCTCTGAACAAACAGCGATTATTTCACTGTACAGCATTAACTGACTGGTTTGTATAACTGAGACGGGTGTGTTTACTGCGCGGTACGGACTGTATTTATGTGTTTTGTGTGGATCTCTGAACAAACAGCGATTATTTCACTGTACAGCATTAACTGACTGGGTTTTTATAACTAAGACGGAGTGTGTTTACTGCGCGGTACGGACTGTATTTATGTGTTTTGTGTGGATCTCTGAACAAACAGCGATTATTTCACTGTACAGCATTAACTGACTGGTTTGTATAACTAAGACGGAGTGTGTTTACTGCGCGGTACGGACTGTATTTATGTGTTTTGTGTGGATCTCTGAACAAACAGCGATTATTTCACTGTACAGCATTAACTGACTGGTTTGTATAACTAAGACGGAGTGTGTTTACTGCGCGGTACGGACTGTATTTATGTGTTTTGTGTGGATCTCAGAACAAACAGCGATTATTTCACTGTACAACATTAACTGACTGGTTTGTATAACTGAGACGGAGTGTGTTTACTGCGCGGTACGGACTGTATTTATGTGTTTTGTGTGGATCTCAGAACAAACAGCGATTATTTCACTGTACAACGTTAACTGACTGGTTTGTATAACTGAGACGGACTGTGTTTACTGCGCGGTACGGACTGTATTTATGTGTTTTGTGTGGATCTCTGAACAAACAGCGATTATTTCACTGTACAGCATTAACTGACTGGTTTGTATAACTAAGACGGAGTGTGTTTACTGCGCGGTACGGACTGTATTTATGTGTTTTGTGTGGATCTCTGAACAAACAGCGATTATTTCACTGTACAGCATTAACTGACTGGTTTGTATAACTAAGACGGAGTGTGTTTACTGCGCGGTACGGACTGTATTTATGTGTTTTGTGTGGATCTCAGAACAAACAGCGATTATTTCACTGTACAACGTTAACTGACTGGTTTGTATAACTGAGACGGACTGTGTTTACTGCGCGGTACGGACTGTATTTATGTGTTTTTATGGACCTCAGAACAAAGAGCGATTATTTCACTACACAGCATTAACTGACTGGATTTTAGGCGCGTTCGCATAATTACCAAAAGCGACTATTATCTTCGCCATGTCTGTCTGTCCGACAGCATGGAACAGCTCGGTTTTCACTTGACGGATTTGCAAGAAATTTGATATTTGAGGAAATTTCTAAAATCTGTGTAGAAAATTCAAGTTTCATTAAAATCTGACAACAATAACGGTACGTTACGTCAAGACCTATGTACATTTATGATAATATCTCGCTGAATTCTTCTTAGAATGAGAAATGTTTCAGACAAAAGTTGTACACAAAATCAAAACACATTTTATGTTCAATAACTTTTTCCCCAAAATCGTGCCGTTTATGAGATAATGTGGAAAAATATTGTACAGCCAGACAGGCCACAGATGACAATATGATACGGCGCATGCGCATCTGAAGGCACAAACTTCATGTATTTAATTATGCGTTTGGTATTTAAACACCGACAAACATCACCTGTTGCGTATTAAAAACCAGGGTTTAAATAAAGGCGCCCCCAGAATATGCCCTCAGATCAGTTTCACTTTTATCCTGAGTACCCAATCATACAAGCTACACCTTAAATCAAAAACATTATACCACAAATTTTGCAAGCAGCAGGACCATAGCTTGACCTGGCTCGAAGGAGCAGAAAGTTGCTAGAAAAGAACACGTAGAAACTGAATCGAACTGCTTGCTGGTTGTAACAATTTATACATGCACCGGTACTCAAACAAGACGTATAATTTGTACATGCACCGGTACTCAAACAAGACGTATAATTTATACATGCACCGGTACTCAAACAAGACGTATAATTTATACATGCACCGGTACTCAAACAAGACGTATAATTTGTACATGCACCGGTACTCAAACAAGACGTATAATTTATACATGCACCGGTACTCAAACAAGACGTATAATTTATACATGCACTGGTACTCAAAAAATATGTATAATTTATACATGCACTGGTACTCAAACAAGACGTATAATTTATACATGCACTGGTACTCAAACAATATGTATAATTTATACATGCACCGGTACTCAAACAAGACGTATAATTTATACATGCACCGGTACTCAAACAAGACGTATAATTTATACATGCACCGGTACTCAAACAAGACGTATAATTTATACATGCACTGGTACTCAAAAAATATGTATAATTTATACATGCACTGGTACTCAAACAAGACGTATAATTTATACATGCACTGGTACTCAAACAAGACGTATAATTTATACATGCACCGGTACTCAAACAAGACGTATAATTTATACATGCACTGGTACTCAAAAAATATGTATAATTTATACATGCACTGGTACTCAAAAAATATGTATAATTTATACATGCACTGGTACTCAAACAAGACGTATAATTTATACATGCACCGGTACTCAAACAAGACGTATAATTTATACATGCACTGGTACTCAAAAAATATGTATAATTTATACATGCACTGGTACTCAAACAAGACGTATAATTTATACATGCACTGGTACTCAAACAATATGTATAATTTATACATGCACCGGTACTCAAACAAGACGTATAATTTATACATGCACCGGTACTCAAACAAGACGTATAATTTATACATGCACCGGTACTCAAACAAGACGTATAATTTATACATGCACTGGTACTCAAAAAATATGTATAATTTATACATGCACTGGTACTCAAACAAGACGTATAATTTATACATGCACTGGTACTCAAACAATATGTATAATTTATACATGCACCGGTACTCAAACAAGACGTATAATTTATACATGCACTGGTACTCAAACAAGACGTATAATTTATACATGCACCGGTACTCAAACAAGACGTATAATTTATACATGCACTGGTACTCAAAAAATATGTATAATTTATACATGCACTGGTACTCAAACAAGACGTATAATTTATACATGCACTGGTACTCAAACAATATGTATAATTTATACATGCACCGGTACTCAAACAAGACGTATAATTTATACATGCACCGGTACTCAAACAAGACGTATAATTTATACATGCACTGGTACTCAAAAAATATGTATAATTTATACATGCACTGGTACTCAAACAAGACGTATAATTTATACATGCACTGGTACTCAAACAATATGTATAATTTATACATGCACCGGTACTCAAACAAGACGTATAATTTATACATGCACCGGTACTCAAACAAGACGTATAATTTATACATGCACTGGTACTCAAAAAATATGTATAATTTATACATGCACTGGTACTCAAACAAGACGTATAATTTATACATGCACTGGTACTCAAACAATATGTATAATTTATACATGCACTGGTACTCAAACAATATGTATAATTTATACATGCACCGGTACTCAAACAAGACGTATAATTTATACATGCACTGGTACTCAAACAATATGTATAATTTATACATGCACTGGTACTCAAACAATATGTATAATTTATACATGCACTGGTACTCAAACAAGACGTATAATTTATACATGCACTGGTACTCAAACAATATGTATAATACCAATAACGCAGAAACACAGCATCTGTACCAAAAATGTAACATTTGTTAGTACGATTAAAATATGTGTCATGTCATGACTCAGACGGCTCGTCGTCGGCATCTCACCGCGGAGGCCGGGAGATTTTTGGTAGGCTAAGTGCCACTGGGACAGGTTTTTCCCCAGTACTACTTTTTTTCCCCTGTCAGTGCCATTCGACCAATGCTACATACCCCTATATTTAAGTATAATCGAAGGTATATAAACTTAACAACCGACGGTGTCGTTAAACAAACACTTAATTTAAAATAACACTTAGAATATCCAGTACACTGGCCGAGGTTAGAATTGGAAACCCTCCAAATACAAGTCTGCAGGACTTATGTTCTGTCACAGTATTTCTTAATATTTTCTTCCCGTTCATGCTACATGTTTCGCCCATCTGATTACGTTTTTATAATCACTGAATTGTAGCATAGACGTAAATAGTGAATAGAAGTTTATTTGGTAAATATTTCGCACCGCTGCCATATTGTTATTTATATTCTGCTCCGTAATGTACAAGCACTTGTATAATATCAGGAAGACAGCCAATCAGGAAGACAGGAGCCTCTCGAGCACTTTCACCCGCTTCTTCAGTAACATTTGCAATGAGAATGAGGACTCATGCAAAAGAGTCGGTCGCCCTTCTCTTCAAGTCGCGCCGACACAGAACTGCGTTAAGTTCGTGTCACGGCGTCACCTCGCTCTCTACAAATTTCACATCATTAATAAAGCCGTAACATTACTGTGACATTAACACACGTGTTTTTATGAACGTGCTCCAAACAGAGAAACCTACTTCGTTAGTATTGGAGGACTGGAATTGGAAAGTTACTGGCATGATGAATATTGTAATATGTCAAGACTGTCTTAGAAGCTTGGTGTATAATATTGACCACAATACGTGCTAGTTGCTGGCAACAGCTAGGCAGCTGCAGGGCTAGGTATCTGAGCTAGCAACTAACATGGTCACTACAGTACATGTGCTGACACACCTACAGCTGTACGTTAGCTAATCTAGCAACTAACATGGTCACTACAGTACATGTTCTGACACACCTACAGCTGTACGTCAGCTAATCTAGCAACTAACATGGTCACTACAGTACATGTTCTGACACACCTACAGCTGTAAGTTAGCTAATCTAGCAACTAACATGGTCACTAAAGTACATGTTCTGTCACACCTACAGCTGTAAGTTAGCTAATCTAGCAACTAACATGGTCACTACAGTACATGTTCTGACACACCTACAGCTGTAAGTTAGCTAATCTAGCAACTAACATGGTCACTACAGTACATGTTCTGTCACACCTACAGCTGTACGTTAGCTAATCTAGCAACTAACATGGTCACTACAGTACATGTTCTGACACACCTACAGCTGTAAGTTAGCTAATCTAGCAACTAACATGGTCACTACAGTACATGTTCTGTACACACCTACAGCTGTACGTTAGCTAATCTAGCAACTAACATGGTCACTACAGTACATGTTCTGACACACCTACAGCTGTAAGTTAGCTAATCCAGCAACTAACATGGTCACTACAGTACATGTTCTGTCACACCTACAGCTGTACGTTAGCTAATCTAGCAACTAACATGGTCACTACAGTACATGTTCTGACACACCTACAGCTGTACGTCAGCTAATCTAGCAACTAACATGGTCACTACAGTACATGTTCTGACACACCTACAGCTGTAAGTTAGCTAATCTAGCAACTAACATGGTCACTAAAGTACATGTTCTGTCACACCTACAGCTGTAAGTTAGCTAATCTAGCAACTAACATGGTCACTACAGTACATGTTCTGACACACCTACAGCTGTAAGTTAGCTAATCTAGCAACTAACATGGTCACTACAGTACATGTTCTGTCACACCTACAGCTGTACGTTAGCTAATCTAGCAACTAACATGGTCACTACAGTACATGTTCTGACACACCTACAGCTGTAAGTTAGCTAATCTAGCAACTAACATGGTCACTACAGTACATGTTCTGTCACACCTACAGCTGTACGTTAGCTAATCTAGCAACTAACATGGTCACTACAGTACATGTTCTGACACACCTACAGCTGTAAGTTAGCTAATCTAGCAACTAACATGGTCACTACAGTACATGTTCTGTCACACCTACAGCTGTACGTTAGCTAATCTAGCAACTAACATGGTCACTACAGTACATGTTCTGACACACCTACAGCTGTACGTTAGCTAAACTAGCAACTAACATGGTCACTACAGTACATGTTCTGACACACCTACAGCTGTACGTTAGCTAAGCTAGCAACTAACATGGTCACTACAGTACATGTTCTGACACACCTACAGCTGTATGTTAGCTAATCTAGCAACTAACATGGTCACTACAGTACATGTTCTGACACACCTACAGGCTGTACGTTAGCTAATCTAGCAACTAACATGGTCACTACAGTACATGTTCTGACACATCTACAGCTGTACGTTAGCTAAGCTAGCAACTAACATGGTCACTACAGTACATGTTCTGTCACACCTACAGCTGTACGTTAGCTAATCTAGCAACTAACATGGTCACTACAGTACATGTTCTGACACACCTACAGCTGTACGTTAGCTAAGCTAGCAACTAACATGGTCACTACAGTACATGTTCTGACACACCTACAGCTGTACGTTAGCTAATCTAGCAACTAACATGGTCACTACAGTACACTACAGTACTGTCTCTATAATTACGGTCTGTTATTACATTTCTGTGCACAAATTACTGTTGTATGTCTGTTGATTTTATTAAATTTATCCCTGATACATAACCTAAAATATTCACACGAGTTACATAAAAAGTAACGAAAATCACTATGTCGATCAGTATCGATTATTTTAGATTATTATTTTTATCGATTACTACGATGAGAACCATGTTATCGGTAGTAACCAAAGCAGTTATAAATGTACGGAAGTCTTCATGTAAAGAATGTTATTTTTGTCCGATTTAACCAAATTTGAATAATCTCGACAGATTTCAACAAAACCCCCCAATATATATATGTTCACGAAAATTCGTCCAGCGGGAGCCGAGTTGTGCCTTACGGGCGGACAGACAGACAGACAGATAGACAGACAGACAGACAGATAGACGGACGGACAGACATAACGAAGGTAAACATCGCTTTTCTCATCCTTTCAAACACGCCAAAAATTGGCGAAAATAAAAATACGAATATCCTCTGACTTTCATCTACTACGTTTCGTTGTGTTTTGGGCCGTGCATTATCGAGGCATCTTTAGCACTTTGAAGACTGAAGTAAGATACAGAGGGCGACAAAACTCAGTGTGTGGTATGTAGTGAGAGGCATTACCGTGATTATTAGTACAGAGGGGAAACAGATAATTGTAATGTCGTGTAGGTTTCCAGACAGTGCCTGCTCGTCCTTCTGGTAAAGGTAGGCTAGAGGCAAGGTAACGCGTTGGTAAGTGACGAAGGTAAGGTGATGGGAAGTGGACTGTTGGAAGTACGTAGCAGAGGGAAATATTTGAACGTTTGGGCTGAATTAAAAATTTTAAGTTCGATTAAAATCTGACAACAATAACGGTACTTTACATAAAGACCTATGTACATTTGTGATAATATCTCGCTGATTTATTCTTAGAATGAGAAATTTTCAGACAAAGGTTCTAAAGAAAATCAAAATACGCATTTTGTATTCAATAAATTTGTTTCCGAAAATCGTGAAGTTTATGATATAATGAGGAAAATGTATGCACTTTTGCGTTTGCACTGCAAAAATAATTACGCGAACGCGCCACCATGTTACGTTATATTACATAGCATATCTTGTGGAATGTTAAAGTTGGTGATACGTAAAAATTACCGCTGCGCTTTAGAGGTTTAACTCTTGAATTATATTCGTAAATTAAGTTTCAAGTTTTATTTCAAAATGTTTGTTGTTTGTCTGTCTTTGAGTGAAGCTGACGACAAAGACTTGTCTTGTAGAAAGCACGGAACAGCTCAGCGCAGTGCAGTGACAAAGCTCCAATCACTGACCACACTTGACAGCCAATTAGTACCATTTACACGTCCAGCTTCAAACCTTTCACTGCACTAGAATTAAAGAGAAGCTTAAGTGAGAAGTGCATGAGCGATCCTTCTTAGCACGATGGCCACGCCCACACTTTCACTGTTAATCTTCAAAACTTTCTTAAGATCGCCACTTTAGTTTCATCACCAGAATCTGTGGTTTAAAGAAAGCTGCAGTAATGGTGCGTACAAATTATGACTATTACTTAAAGATATTCCACTTTCTTTTACTCAGCTACTCTAAACGCTTTACGATCAAATCAATGCACGCGGCTGTTTGCATACATTTTCTGCACTGAACATCAATTAATCTTCACGATCCGTACCGCTAACGTACTTTATTGGCACAATACATTCGTCTTACTTAAGTATACTTTCGTCCTTATACTGAACCATTTTTGCACTTTCCATCGTTTGGTTGCCACACTTAACTTTTCTTAATGTACGTCGCATCTTCACAATGTATACCTGTAGATCCAACGGTTAGCATTTCTACACATTTTGTGCCTAGTTAGTCTACAAAACGTATGCCTGTAGATCCAACGGTTAGCATTTCTACACATTTTGTGCCTAGTTAGTCTACAAAACGTATGCCTGTAGATCCAACGGTTAGCATTTCTACACATTTTGTGCCTAGTTAGTCTACAAAACGTATGCCTGTAGATCTAACGATTAGCATTTCTACACATTTTGTGCCTAGTTATTCTACAAAACGTATGCCTGTAGATCCAACGGTTAGCATTTCTACACATTTTGTGCCTAGTTATTCTACAAAACGTATGCCTGTAGATCTAACGATTAGCATTTCTACACATTTTGTGCCTAGTTATTCCACAAAACGTATGCCTGTAGATCTAACGATTAGCATTTCTACACATTTTGTGCCTAGTTATTCTACAAAACGTATGCCTGTAAATCCAACGGTTAGCATTTCTACACATTTTGTGCCTAGTTAGTCTACAAAACGTATGCCTGTAGATCCAACGGTTAGCATTTCTACACATTTTGTGCCTAGTTAGTCTACAAAACGTATACCTGTAAATCCAACGGTTAGCATTTCTACACATTTTGTGCCTAGTTAGTCTACAAAAAGGTATGCATGTAGATCCAACGTTTAGCATTTCTACACATTTTGTGCCTAGTTAGTCTACAAAACGTATGCCTGTAGATCCAACGGTTAGCATTTCTACACATTTTGTACCTAGTTACGTCTAGCCACTGTATACCTGTAGATCCAACTGTTAGCATTTCTACACATTTTGTGCCTAGTTACGTCTAGCCACTGTATACCTGTAGATCCATCGGTTAGCATTTCTACACATTTTGTGCCTAGTTACGTCTAGCCACTGTATACCTGTAGATCCATCGGTTAGCATTTCTACACATTTTGTGCCTAGTTACGTCTAGCCACTGTATACCTGTAGATCCATCGGTTAGCATTTCTACACATTTTGTGCCTAGTTACGTCTAGCCACTGTATACCTGTAGATCCAACTGTTAGCATTTCTACACATTTTGTGCCTAGTTACGTCTAGCCACTGTATACCTGTAGATCCATCGGTTAGCATTTCTACACATTTTGTGCCTAGTTACGTCTAGCCACTCTATACCTGTAGATCCAACGGTTAGCATTTCTACACATTTTGTGCCTAGTTACGTCTAGCCACTGTATACCTGCAGATCCATCGGTTAGCATTTCTACACATTTTGGGCCTAGTTACGTCTATTCAATGTGCGAGTATACCTGTAGATCCAACGGTTAGCATTTCTACACATTTTGTGCCTAGTTACGTCTATTCAATGTACGAGTATACCTGTAGATCCAACGGTTAGCATTTCTACACATTTTGTGCCTAGTTACGTCTATTCAATGTATGAGTACACCTGTAGATCCAACTGTTAGCATTTCTACACATTTTGTGCCTAGTTACGTCTATTCAATGTACGAGTATACCTGTAGATCCAACTGTTAGCATTTCTACACATTTTGGGCCTAGTTACGTCTAGACACTGTGTACCTGTAGATCCAACGGTTAGCATTTCTACACATTTTGTGCCTAGTTACGTCTAGCCACTGCATACCTGCAGATCCAACTGTTAGCATTTCTACACATTTTGTGCCTAGTTACGTCTAGCCACTGTATACCTGCAGATCCAACGGTTAGTATTTCTACACATTTTGTGCCTAGTTACGTCTAGCCACTGTATACCTGCAGATACAACTGTTAGCATTTCTACACATTTTGTGCCTAGTTACGTCTAGCCACTGTATACCTGCAGATCCAACGGTTAGCATTTCTACACATTTTGTGCCTAGTTACGTCTAGCCACTGTATACCTGTAGATCCAACGGTTAGCATTTCTACACATTTTGTGCCTAGTTACGTCTAGCCACTGTATACCTGCAGATCCAACGGTTAGCATTTCTACACATTTTGTGCCTAGTTACGTCTAGCCACTGTATACCTGTAGATCCAACTGTTAGCATTTCTACACATTTTGTGTCTAGTTATTTCTAGCCACTGTATACCTGTAGATCCAACGGTTAGCATTTCTACACATTTTGTGCCTAGTTACGTCTAGCCACTCTATACCTGTAGATCCAACGGTTAGTATTTCTACACATTTTGTGCCTAGTTACGTCTAGCCACTGTATACCTGTAGATCCAACGGTTAGAATTTCTACACATTTTGTGCCTAGTTACGTCTAGCCACTGTATACCTGTAGATCCAACTGTTAGCATTTCTACACATTTTGTGCCTAGTTACGTCTAGCCACTGTATACCTGTAGATCCAACTGTTAGCATTTCTACACATTTTTTGCCTAGTTACGTCTAGCCACTGTAAACCTGTAGATCCAACTGTTAGCATTTCTACACATTTTGTGCGTAGTTACGTCTAGCCACTATATACCTGTAGATCCAACTGTTAGCATTTCTACACATTTTGTGCCTAGTTACGTCTAGCCACTCTATACCTGTAGATCCAACGGTTAGCATTTCTACACATTTTGTGCCTAGTTACGTCTAGCCACTGTATACCTGTAGATCCAACGGTTAGCATTTCTACACATTTTGTGCCTAGTTACGTCTAGCCACTCTATACCTGTAGATCCATCGGTTAGCATTTCTACACATTTTGTGCCTAGTTACGTCTAGCCACTGTATACCTGTAGATCCAACTGTTAGCATTTCTACACATTTTGTGCCTAGTTACGTCTAGCCACTGTATACCTGCAGATCCAACTGTTAGCATTTCTACACACTTTGTGCCTAGTTACGTCTAGCCACTGTATACCTGTAGATCCAACGGTTAGCATTCCACTTCGCACCGGCGAGGTCCACAGACCGGTCATTCATCGTCTTCTGCCGAACTCCCGGAACACCAACTCAAATCATGCCACGCGCACACCCGTTTACTTCCACGTACACTCTAATTCATTATTCACTAATCATTATTCATTATTCATCCTGTAATTCGAAGCCACACGATCTGAGCTATCGAAATGTTGTTAGCACAGCATGAACAAACAGATAAAACACAGGCACAGAAGTTTAAAGCAACAAAATTACCTCAACACGGAATAATATTTTCTTGAGACGTTTTTTAACCTGTGACTCCATTGAGGGCAAGGTCTGGCCTTACGTAATGTAGACACGTCCGTCTGTCTTCATCACAATTGGTCTGAAGGCTGCTAAAGCTTCCCAGCCGTGAAACTGCGACATGCCAGACTAAGTACACCTCCCACCCACTTCCGCTATAAACAAGTCTCAGCTCCTGCCACAAATTACTACACCAAATACAACATAACTAACTAACTAACTAGCTGCACACAGCTGGGCCCTTCAACAGAAACTAACCCCTCGTCAGCTACACAATAAATTACGAATTTCGTGGAACTTCTATTTTCATCGCCCACTTCACAACATCAAACTACTTTTTTCTATCTTAAACCAAATAAACCCAGGGTACCACTACCATCCTATTTCTGTAATACCCATTTTAATATTATCATCCCATCTACTCCTAGGTCTTCTAAGATGTCTATTTCCTTCAGGTTTCCCAACCAAAACTTATATACTTTTTCTTTTTCCCCATATGTGCCACATACCCCAGACATGTCATCTTCCCCGATATAATCACCTAAATAATATTTGGTGAGGAGTGCAGATCTTGATGCTCTCCATTATGCAGTTTCTACAATTAACTCTACAATGTATATCTTAGCACATTAGTTCAAATCCAGCTGTTATGAAACGTGTAGAAAACTATAGCCGGAAAGTGAGAAAAAGACCACTGATATGAACTAGGCACAGATGGGATAATATTGAAATGTTTCTTAAATAAATATTTCGTCGTAAACCCTGGACTCAACAGATGAATCAAGCATAATAAGAGTTAGTGGATTAGTCAGGTGTATGGTTTGTTTGTTTCTTTGTTTGTTTGTTACGAAAATCACATTGCGTAGAATCACATATGTTTGGAGATAGTCAGTTAACTGTGACCCATTAGGCCCTAAGTGTACGTAGGGGTAATATATGGGTAATATATGGGTAATATATGGGAAGGCAAGAAGTTTGGGCACGAATTGGTGCGTTGTTTACAGGCCTTTATTAAACGAGTCAGAAGAGAGAGTGGAAAATCACAATAGCCGTCAGGACAACCGACACCCTTACCGCGATTCAAACCCAGTACTGTGATTATATATAATTACAGTGGGTAAATTGCTGATTAGCTTTAGACGTTTCAATGTCAACGCCACCTGCTAGCAGTGAAATCAGTTTTTACAAAAGAGGCGCTGTCGAATTAGTAATGGTCGATTGACATTAAGTCTGGTGCGAAGGAAACACCACTATGAACAAGTGGATCATGCCACCTGTAAGCCTGATGTAAGTCTCTAGTTTAAAACTAATAACATAATGGGAGAGGCATACAGAAATTCGGTGTGGAAACTTCTTTGCAAAAAGCCCACTTTCAAAACAATGAAAGAGATGGAAAGGCAATATTAATGTGGATCTTTATGGTAATCTGTCAAGCGGGACAAAGTGTGAAACCTGAGGTTCTGACTGTTGTGGTTCTCTATATTCCAGTTTTCTGTGACGTCACACTCTCCTTGGGCTATTAGTTCGCGATGTTTCAAAAGATAATACCCTTCATCTACGATCTTTCGAAACGTCGGAAGTTATAACCCCCAATAACATATCCCAGAAGAGTTGAATCTTAAACTAGAACAGAGATGGATAAATATGGAAGCACGTGATTTTACACGTTTGCATACGATAAACCTAAATAAAATTCTTGATTTGCAATTATTTTCTCTATGAATACAATAAACATATACATATATACAGGGCAATAATCCAGGACAACAATTCCACAATCACATGCGATATATACCCACATAAAGCTCTCTAAATGTTATGCTACACTTCACAGTTAAATGGTATAATGTCTTTGTTTTCAAATTGAACTGAATGACTGGTGAAATAAGTTAACACTAAAGACTTTTACCTTACCTTTCTATCGTGCGACAGCTTTCACGCCATCTGAACACATTTTTATTTCTATTGTTAAGTGTAGCATTGAAAATGAACAGTTTGAAGTCCAGTATGCAGTTCAGTGGCTTGGTCGTGCACAGTGAAGTGTTTCTAGTTTCTACACACAGAATAAGACAGAGAGCTCCTTTCACGTTATAACTGAATTACTATGCATACAAAACATTACAAACGATAATTATATACTTGTAGCTGACACACGCACAATCAAATATTTAACATAAAAAACCAAACACCATAATTTAAGATCATTCATCCCGCATATAACTAGAAGTATAGTACACTTTAGTCCAAACACAACTTTTATTTACAAAAATAAGCCGCTACGTGTTTCGGCTAAAATACAGGCCTAGTCATAATCAGGCTGATCGCGAAAATAAAAATATTTAAAAAAATATTCACAGCTGCATGTGAGGTTTGAGATCTCGAAACTTTACAAATATATTGCTATAGCTCAGAAATAAAAACCTAGCGAAGTTATAAAAATTGTAAGTACATAGTTTTAAAAGGACTATACAAGTATTATACTCTATGTGTGTAAAGTAGATAGTATTTCCTTTAGAATGCATACAAAAGTCACTTGTTTTTCTAAAATCTTCGTGCTTTCTGTGAACACCCTGTACAGTACAGTGTGTATATTTAGAGAACACGCAGATTAATCAAACCTTACGGGAGTGCATTCATTCCTTTAGATTCAAGGGAGTTTAGGAGATGTTTCAATGCGAAAGTTTGGTTTATATCACAACTTGTTTCGTCCAAGTTGAATTGTAATTGTATCTTCTATACACGCGCTGCATTTTATAATGACACATATAAATGTTATATGCGTTTACAGTAACTGTTTCTTCTGATGATGTACCATATTGGGCCGAAACATGTAGCAGACTGTTAATAATATACGAAGTCAGGGTAAACAAACCATGTTGGACTACATAATAAATGACTTGTTTGAAGTCTAATTAAAATTAAGGATTCTGTGTAATACACTTAAGTAGCTAAGCCCATATAGCGAAACGTTTCTTTAGAAGCTGATAGTAGTTAGTTCGTCAAGAATTATATGCACGTCGCCTGTTACGAAGCCCGAATTCTGTCGTCTTCATAACAGCCTGCCTATCAGTTTTCCCCTGTCAGTATCATTCCACCAATGCTCCATACTCATTCTTACATCTACCACCAACGCTGTATAATGTTTCTCTCCCAGTACTTCAGTTTCCCCTGTCAGTATCATTCCACCAATGCTCCATACTCATTCATACATCTACCACCAACGCTGTATAATGTTTCTCTCCCAGTACTTCAGTTTCCCCTGTCAGTATCATTCCACCAATGCTCCATACTCATTCATACATCTACCACCAACGCTGTATAATGTTTCTCTCCCAGTACTTCAGTTTCCTCTGTCAGTATCATTCCACCAATGCTCCATACCCATTCATACATCTACCACCAACGCTGTATAACGTTTTTCTCCCAGTACTTCCGTTTCCCCTGTCAGTATCATTCCACCAATGCTCCATACTCACTCATTCATCTACCACTAACGCTGTATAACGTTTCTCTCCCAGTACTTCAGTTTTTCCTTGTCAGTATCATTCCACCAATGCTCCATACTCATTCATACATCTACCACCAACGCTGTATAATGTTTTTCTCCCAGTACTTCAGTTTCCCCTGTCAGTATCATTCCACCAGTGCTCCATACTCATTCATACATCTACCACCAACGCTGTATAATGTTTTTCTCCCAGTACTTCAGTTTCCCCTGTCAGTATCATTCCACCAGTGCTCCATACTCATTCATACATCTACCACCAACGCTGTATAATGTTTTTCTCCCAGTACTTCAGTTTCCCCTGTCAGTATCTTTCCACCAGTGCTCCATACTCATTCATACATCTACCACCAACGCTGTATAATGTTTTTCTCCCAGTACTTCAGTTTCCCCTGTCAGTATCATTCCACCAATGCTCCATACTCATTCATACACCTACCACCAACGCTGTATAATGTTTCTCTCCCAGTACTTCCGTTTCCCCTGTCAGTATCATTCCACCAATGCTCCATACTCATTCATACATCTACCACCAACGCTGTATAATGTTTCTCTCCCAGTACTTCAGTTTTCCCCTGTCAGTATCATTCCACCAATGCTCCATACTCATTCATACATCTACCACCAACGCTGTATAATGTTTCTCTCCCAGTACTTCAGTTTTCCCCTGTCAGTATCATTCCACCAATGCTCCATACTCATTCATACATCTACCACCAACGCTGTATAATGTTTCTCTCCCAGTACTTCAGTTTTCCCCTGTCAGTATCATTCCACCAATGCTCCATACTTATTCATACATCTACCACCAACGCTGTATAATGTTTCTCTCCCAGTACTTCAGTTTTCCCTGTCAGTATCATTCCACCAATGCTCCATACTCATTCATACATCTACCACCAACGCTGTATAATGTTTTCTCCCAGTACTCCAGTTTCCCCTGTCAGTATCATTCCACCAATGCTCCATACTCATTCATACATCTACCACCAACGCTGTATAATGTTTTCTCCCAGTACTCCAGTTTCCCCTGTCAGTATCATTCCACCAATGCTCCATACTCATTCATACATCTACCACCAACGCTGTATAATGTTTTCTCCCAGTACTTCAGTTTTCCCCTGTCAGTATCATTCCACCAATGCTCCATACTCATTCATCCATCTACCACCAACACTGTATAATGTTTCTCTCCCAGTACTTCAGTTTCCCCTGTCAGTATCATTCCACCAATGCTCCATACTCATTCATACATCTACCACCAACGCTGTATAATGTTTCTCTCCCAGTACTTCAGTTTCCCCTGTCAGTATCATTCCACCAATGCTCCATACTCATTCATACACCTACCACCAACGCTGTATAATGTTTCTCTCCCAGTACTTCCGTTTCCCCTGTCAGTATCATTCCACCAATGCTCCATACTCACTCATTCATCTACCACTAACGCTGTATAACGTTTCTCTCCCAGTACTTCAGTTTTTCCTTGTCAGTATCATTCCACCAATGCTCCATACTCATTCATACATCTACCACCAACGCTGTATAATGTTTTTCTCCCAGTACTTCAGTTTCCCCTGTCAGTATCATTCCACCAGTGCTCCATACTCATTCATACATCTACCACCAACGCTGTATAATGTTTTTCTCCCAGTACTTCAGTTTCCCCTGTCAGTATCATTCCACCAGTGCTCCATACTCATTCATACATCTACCACCAACGCTGTATAATGTTTTTCTCCCAGTACTTCAGTTTCCCCTGTCAGTATCATTCCACCAATGCTCCATACTCATTCATACATCTACCACCAACGCTGTATAATGTTTTTCTCCCAGTACTTCAGTTTCCCCTGTCAGTATCATTCCACCAATGCTCCATACTCATTCATACATCTACCACCAACGCTGTATAATGTTTCTCTCCCAGTACTTCATTTTCCCCTGTCAGTATCATTCCACCAATGCTCCATACTCATTCATACATCTACCACCAACGCTGTATAATGTTTCTCTCCCAGTACTTCAGTTTTCCCCTGTCAGTATCTTTCCACCAATGCTCCATACTCATTCATACATCTACCACCAACGCTGTATAATGTTTCTCTCCTAGTACTTCAGTTTCCCCTGTCAGTATCATTCCACCAGTGCTCCATACTCATTCATACATCTACCACCAACGCTGTATAATGTTTTCTCCAGTACTTCAGTTTTCCCCTGTCAGTATCATTCCACCAATGCTCCATACTCATTCATACATCTACCACCAACGCTGTATAATGTTTCTCTCCCAGTACTTCAGTTTCCCCTGTCAGTATCATTCCACCAGTGCTCCATACTCATTCATACATCTACCACCAACGCTGTATAATGTTTTCTCCCAGTACTTCAGTTTTTCCCTGTCAGTATCATTCCACCAATGCTCCATACTCATTCATCCATCTACCACCAACACTGTATAATGTTTTCTCTCCAGTACTTCAGTTTCCCCTGTCAGTATCATTCCACCAATGCTCCATACTCATTCATCCATCTACCACCAACACTGTATAATGTTTCTCTCCCAGTACTTCAGTTTCCCCTGTCAGTATCATTCCACCAATGCTCCATACTCATTCATTCATCTACCACCAACGCTGTATAATGTTTCTCTCCCAGTACTTCAGTTTCCCCTGTCAGTATCATTCCACCAATGCTCCATATCATTCATACATCTACCACCAACGCTGTATAATGTTTTTCTCCCAGTACTCCAGTTTCCCCTGTCAGTATCATTCCACCAATGCTCCATACTCATTCATACATCTACCACCAACGCTGTATAATGTTTTCTCCCAGTACTTCAGTTTTCCCCTGTCAGTATCATTCCACCAATGCTCCATACTCATTCATCCATCTACCACCAACACTGTATAATGTTTCTTCTCCCAGTACTTCAGTTTCCCCTGTCAGTATCATTCCACCAATGCTCCATACTCATTCATCCATCTACCACCAACACTGTATAATGTTTCTCTCCCAGTACTTCAGTTTCCCCTGTCAGTATCATTCCACCAATGCTCCATACTCATTCATCATCTACTACCAACGCTGTATAATGTTTCTCTCCCAGTACTTCAGTTTTCCCCTGTCAGTATCATTCCACCAATGCTCCATACTCATTCATACATCTACCACCAACGCTATATAATGTTTTCTCTCCCAGTACTTCAGTTTTCCCCTGTCAGTATCATTCCACCAATGCTCCATACTCATTCATACATCTACCACCAACGCTGTATAATGTTTTCTCTCCCAGTACTTCAGTTTCCCCTGTCAGTATCATTCCACCAATGCTCCATACTCATTCATTCATCTACCACCAACGCTGTATAATGTTTCTCTCCCAGTACTTCAGTTTTCCCCTGTCAGTATCATTCCACCAATGCTCCATATCATTCATACATCTACCACCAACGCTGTATAATGTTTCTTCCCAGTACTTCAGTTTTCCCCTGTCAGTAACATTCCACCAATACTCCATACTCATTCATTCATCTACCACCAACGCTGTATAATGTTTCTCTCCCAGTACTTCAGTTTTCCCTGTCAGTATCATTCCACCAATGCTCCATACTCATTCATACATCTACCACCAACGCTGTATAATGTTTCTCTCCCAGTACTTCAGTTTTCCCCTGTCAGTAACATTCCACCAATACTCCATACTCATTCATACATTTACCACCAACGCTGTATAATGTTTCTCTCCCAGTACTTCAGTTTTCCCCTGTCAGTATCATTCCACCAATGCTCCATACTCATTCATACATCTACCACCAACACTGTATAATGTTTTCTCCCAGTACTTCAGTTTTCCCCTGTCAGTATCATTCCACCAATGCTCCATACTCATTTATTCATCTACCACCGACGCGGTATAATCTTCGCAATTAACAGCTTCAGTAAATAACACAACACAATCACAAATAAACACAAAACCTCGGACTCCCCAATCTCATAAACTTAATAACGATCTGTAAAGAGTGTAAATTCTGAAACCCCGCACCACGCAACTTTCTATCTGTGCAAATATACACGAGCATATCTACATGTATAATTACGTTAAACTTGGTTCTTCAGTGTGACGTCGAAATTGAATTCACGAGCTGAACAGAACCGGTCACGACAGGCCCACATTAGTATGGTCACATTAACTGTTTTCTCCTTAACTGTAGAGAGATGCCTGCAGTTCTAACAGCGTACTGGCTGCATTCTAAAAATTTCTGGCAAGATTTAACGAAATTTGTTAACATTTCTAGTGTCGTTATATTATTTGAGAGGAGAAACAGACACTAATATAATGCGCCCCTGACATAGGGTTTTTATACTATAGAAGTGTTTGAGTTTAAGGTTTAAATATTAGTCGTATAAATAGATCTATGTTTATATCACATCAAAATGGTAATGAAGCGGTAAGATATTACCAGTGCGTCTTGCAGTCACGTGTATAATAATAGGCTATACAGTTTTAAGTACACCACTTTACACAATTTTTCACGTTGTATTCACAGTGCATCTTGTTAGCTAATTAAAAGTTTTATTAGACCAACATGTGCACTATATTCTTATAACCAAGTCAATCACCCCTACATATGTTTCGGCCTATAACAGGCCATCTTCAGGGGGTCAAAGTTCTTTTACACACTTTGATTCTGCACGATCGCCTCTGCTGACGTATCTGTGGGTTTTCAGTGAGTCTGATAGGGTTCATCAGTGTCTGCTTGTAAGGTAATAGTTACTAAATAACTAACTAACTAACTAACTACAAGGAACAGACCCTAATTGATAAGCTAATACTTCCTTAGTTTGTCAAGAAATTCCTTGAATTTTACGGATGCCAAATGTTAATTTAATTTGCTCACAAGAACACGCCAATTTCCCCTCTTCTAAGCCAGATGCTCTCACAACCCGTTTATTTACAGACCATTTCAATATTATCCTCCCAACTACGCATGTATCTTCTAAGTTGTCTGTTTCCTTTACGTCTCCCCGCCAAAACCCTACATGTACTTCTCCTCCTCCATACGTGCCACATGCCCCGCCCATCTCATCCGCCTTAATTTGATCACCCGAATAATATTTAATGGGGTAAAAATCATGAAGCTCTTAATTACGTAATTATCAAAAGTACGACGTTATTTTCTGTCCTTTATGCCCAAATATCTTCCTCAGCACTTTGCTCTGAAGAACCTCAGCCAAGGTAATTGTTCAAATATTCAATATTTTACTATGAGTGTATATTTATAACTTTTGGTACTTATACTTCTTTGATGATATATATATATATATTATATAGGTTATATATATAGGTTATATATATATTTATAGGTTATATATATTTATATATAGGTTATATATATATTTTTTAACTTTTGGTACTTATACTTCTTTAATGATATATATATGATATAGGTTATATATATATTTATATATATAAGTTATATATATATTTTTCAACTTTTGGTACTTATACTCCTTTAACGATATATATTATGTAGGTTATATATATATTTATAGGTTATATATATGTTTATATATATAGGTTATATATATATATATATATATTTATTTATAGGTTATATATATAGGTTATATATATATTTTTCAACTTTTGGTACTTATACTCCTTTAACGATATATATTATATAGGTTATATATATATATTTATAGGTTATATATATGTTTATATATAGGTTATATATATATTTATAGGTTATATATATATTTTTTTCAACTTTTGGTACTTATACTCCTTTAACGATAGATATATATATATATATATATACAATACAACAACAACTACAACGAAAGTTTTAAGTTTTTTCAGTAATACTGAATTATTATAAGATACTGCAATATAAGTTTCTTGATTGCAATGCTTCATCTACAGCAGCTGCCTGCGTTTTGTACGTGTTTGCCCATGACAGGATTCTGACATATGTCTGGCTGACTTTACCAACGTGCAAATACAGATGTTACAGCTGTTCTATTTTTAGCACATTACCAAGTATTTACACTACAAGTACAGTCGAAGCTAAGATGTTGACAACCGCACAGTTTGTTACAAAACATAAGCACCGGAGCCAGCAATTGGCTCCTAGCCTAAGCCAGATTAATCCGTTTCACTTCCACACTGTGTGTTTATTTAAAGATGCTGTCAATTGCTAAGATCATATGGTTGTTGTAAATCAACATGTCGTAATGAAAATGAGATCTCATTATTTACACTATCTGTCACATTAAAAATCCCAGTGTCACAGATCGTGCCGTGAATAAAGCGAAATTGTGTAGAATATTTTGTTAAACAATACACAGTTAACAATACGGTTTGTACGTAAAAATGGAGGATTAAGGCTGTGCTAGTGCAGCCAGGGGTACCAACAGTGTTCTACATTATATTATTTCAACAAAATATGTTACATAATTTCGGCTTACTTACAGCACGAATCGGTGAAACCGGGCTTGTTAATGTCAATGGAAAGTATAAAATGAGATCTAATTTTAATTGTGACATGTTGCTGTACAATAATATTGTGACATGTTGCTGTACAACAATATTGTGACATGTTGCTCTAAAATAATATTGTGACATGTTGCTGTACAATAATATTGTGACATGTTGCTCTAAAATAATATTGTGACATGTTGCTCTACAATAATATTGTGACATGTTGCTGTACAATAATATTGTGACATGTTGCTCTACAATAATATTGTGACATGTTGCTGTACAATAGTATTGTGACATGTTGCTGTACAATAATATTGTGACATGTTGCTCTACAATAATATTGTGACATGTTGCTCTAAAATAATATTGTGACATGTTGCTGTACAATAATATTGGACATGTTGCTGTACAATAGTATTGTGACATGTTGCTGTACAATAATATTGTGACATGTTGCTGTACAATAATATTGTGACATGTTGCTGTACAATAATATTGTGACATGTTGCTCTACAATAATATTGTGACATGTTGCTGTACAATATATTGTGACATGTTGCTGTACAATAATATTGTGACATGTTGCTCTAAAATAATATTGTGACATGTTGCTCTACAATAATATTGTGACATGTTGCTCTACAATAATATTGTGACATGTTGCTCTACAATAATATTGTGACATGTTGCTCTACAATAATATTGTGACATGTTGCTCTACAATAATATTGTGACATGTTGATGTACAATAATATTGTGACATGTTGCTGTACAATAATATTGTGACATGTTGCTGTACAAAATATTGTGACATGTTGCTGTACAAAATATTGTGACATGTTGCTGTACAATAATATTGTGACATGTTGCTGTACAATAATATTGTGACATGTTGATGTACAATAATATTGTGACATGTTGCTGTACAATAATATTGTGACATGTTGCTGTACAAAAATATTGTGACATGTTGCTGTACAATAATATTGTGACATGTTGCTGTACAATAATATTGTGACATGTTGCTGTACAATAATATTGTGACATGTTGCTGTACAATAATATTGTGACATGTTGCTGTACAATAATATTGTGACATGTTGCTGTACAATAATATTCTCCTCAAGATGTTTTAAATGTAGCAGCTGTGACGGCCGGATATAGGGCCGAAACATGCAGTAACTAACTAGCTAACTAACTAAACTAACTAACTAACTAACTACATGGAGCAGAGTCCTTCTTGAGAAGCTAACAATTCCTCAGCTAGTCAAGAAATTCCCCGCGTTTTATAAAACCCGAAGGTTCATTACCGCACTCACAACAGCCCGCCACTGTCCCTATCCTGAGCCATATCAATCCAGTCAATGCCCCCCCATCCCACTTATTGAAGATCCATTTTAATATTATCCTCCCATCTACGCCTGGGTCTTTCAAATGGTTTCCTTCCCTAAGGTCTCCACCACCAAAATCCTGTATGCACCTCTCCCCTCACCCATACGTGCTACATGCCCCGCCCACCACACTCTTCTTGATTTATCACCCGAATAATATTTGGTGATGAGCTACAGATCATTAAGTTCCTCGTTATGTAGTCTTCTCCACTCCCCTGTTACCCCGTCCCTCTTAGACCAAATATCCCCTCAGCACCCTATTCCCTAACACCCACAGCCTATGTTCTTCCCTCAGTGTGACAGACAAGTTTTCACACCCATGCAAAACAACAGCAAAATTATAGTTCTGTATACCAAAACATGTAGTACAAATTAAATTGTAATTATAAATATCGAGTTCTGAACGACGAAATGTGTACTGATTGACTAACTTTTGTAACCGAGACTGAGTGTGTTCACTGCGCGGTACGGACTGAATCTTTATGTATAATTAAAGTTAAACTTGGTGTTTGAAAGGTATTAAAGGAAAGTGGGTTAAAGGAAAGGTGAATTAAAATCGATACGAAAGAAATAATGAGTCCTATTTAGAAACCGATCACCGAATTTGTCCCGAGGAAGTGATGAAGACTTTTGTAGCGTCGTATAGAAGGGCACTGGAAACAGGTGGCTCATGAAGAAGTTGCAAGTCAGATGCCTTGCGGCTTGAATAATAACCTGATTGGTATTAACTTGCGTGTGTGTGGCTGAGTGACTCCTGAGATTATAACTGGGGTCATGCGACACGAACTGAATGTACAATTACATAAATGGGAATGTTTTGGTGTCTGAGAATGTCATATCGGGATGTGGGTAACGGGAACATGCAGATGGTCGCTTTCAGAATGCAGCAAGTGCTTCCTCCGCTGCCAATCAGCATTCCCGAGCGTCTACAGCAGTGACCGCATTACTTGCTTAGCTGCTGGTGCGGGTGTTAACATGCAAGCCGGTAGGTAAGATGGGCAGCACTGCGCATGCGCCACGTAGCATTTTATATCCGTTCCAAAAACATCCACAGTGACTGAAGCTATGAATGTACTGTCAACACAGTAAATGTTTTTTGAAACAGGTATAACTTGCCTGGCCGTTCCGAGTGAGCCTATCAGCGACCACGACGTCCGACTGCAGCTGTGTACAGTGTTATGGGGCCCAGCTAGCAAGTGATGTGGTTTGTTCCACACTATGCACTGTAATTGTTTAAGATTTGAATGACTGTGTGTAATTGAGTCCATTACTTTTAATGTGTCCATTTATTTGGTGAGACATGAGTTGGATTCTGTAATTAAGGCGCTACCAACAAAAAGGCACAACATCCTGTGTCTAAACATCACGAAATGAAGGTTTGGCCATAGGACACACTCGGAGGTACATACTTTGAGCCAGTATACATCTGGTTTAGCGTGACTATAGTGACGTCACATACACAGGACCTACATGAAAGTTTTAATTACACCAACAAATGCACATAAACATAGTGTCAATAGTTTATTCGTAACTTTACCCGATACGTATTTCGGCGTTTCTAAACCGCCATCTTCAGGGGGTCTTAGAGGTTTCTAGCATAGACCGAATATTTATAGAATACGTTGTAACATCCGTATTACGTAAAATATGATACACATGTAGTAGTCAATAGATGTTACGACGTATTCTATAAATATTTGGTCTATGCTAGAAACCTCTAAGACCCCCCTGATGATGGCGGTTTGAGACGCCGAAATACGTATCGGGGAAAGTTACGAATAAACTATTGACACTATATGTTTATGTGCAATTGTTGGTATGAAATGAAACTTTCACTTAAGTTATAATGCATGGTAAATACAATATTAGATACAGAACCTACAGATCAGTTCACCCCTCAAATTTTCTTCAAAGTTCTTACTTCTCCCGAATTAAGTTACTCCACTCAGTAGTAATTATATTTATATAAATGACGGAAGTTATACACAAGCGCTTTGGGTGGTTAAACAGGCCAGAGGCGAATACGACAAGAAGCTGGAAGCAGTAAGCCTTGAGCATCGCCGAACTCACGGTCCATAGGACCTTTTTGTGGCCTCAGTACGACCATTGGCTAATGACAGTGATTCATCATCCATCCTCATGATAAAAATTCCTTGAAATTTTCTCTTGCCAAAATAGAAAAAATTTAGGATTCCGAAGAGTTTAATTACGATAAATGTTCCATAGGCAAGGTTATCTAATGCATAACATTAAGTGATAAGTCGTTACAACGTTAAATGTAGCTCATTTTTACCACTGACATATAATTATTTCTTTAACATAATTCACGATCACATTATGCTTTTTCCCCATCTTGCACATTCCAAGATAATCAGGAAGTGGAAGTGGCTGTTCGTTAATGGCTGCGTTATACAACAGCCCGATTTCTAATGCGATGTGTTTCTTAACTCATGGAAAACTGGACAAATGCATCAAAGCTGTTTCGGGTTAGGTGAAAAATTTTTCTGATCTACAAAACTCACTTATTGAACATCCTTCACACTTTTTCAAAATCTTATAATGAGTTTTGTCTGTGTCAAACCTCGTGATTAAATGCAATTATATAATTTAAAGATTCAGTCCGTACCACGCAGTAAATTTCCCGTCTCGGTTACAAAAACCAATCAGTTGATACAGGTGTGCACAAATCCCGGGCGCCAGGTCGCCGTGACCACTAAAGTTTGTACGGTGGCGCCTAATATTTGTGGATCCTCAGTACGGAACTTGCTTTAAGTCACTCTTCTAGCGCCTAGAACTTTGAGGTGGCTTCTAGATTTTTGGAAAAATTATGAAGCCATATAATAAGGGGATTCTTCTTTTGTAATCTATGAGGGGCGAGGGGGCAAATTAAGGAGGATGAGACAGGCGGGTCATATAGCACGCACTTTAGGGGTGAGAAATGTATAAAGACATTAAGACAAGACACTAGAAGGAATCCAAGACGCAGCTGGATCAGTAACGTTAAAACAGGTTTGAATGACGTAACGAGTACTGGTGGGCAAAGACAAGTACAGCGACGAACATGGCACTTAGGGGAAGGAACTGCGGGTTCTATAAATATGCAGGGTAGGTCGCGCAGTAGGTTGAGGCACTGCGCTACAAGCCGGAAGGTCGCGGGTTCGATTCCTGATGGTGTCATTGGCATAATCCTTTCAGTCGCACTATGGCCCTGGGGTCGATATAGCGTCTAACAGAAATGAGTACCAGGAATATTTCCTGGGGGGTAAAGGCGACCGGTGCGTAGGGCTGACAACCTTACCACCTTCATGTGCCGATTGTCTAGAAATCTGGAGCCTCAACCTCCTGGAACCTAAAGGCCTCTCCAGGCCTGTAATGGCATTGCTTTACCTCTTACAACTCGATAGGCAACCGTCAGTGTCTCAATGATACTGTGTTCCACTCAGGGCCGGACTAAGGGGTGGACAGGCCAGCTGGGCAGCTGTCCGGGCGCTAAGACGTCGCTGAAATAATCGGAAATATGCTAGTAAACTGAGGTTTGCATATGCGAAAGAATTTCTCCGAGAATTATCCGCACTTTGGGCAAATGCTCTCAAAAAAAGTTCGCCAGCCCTTTCCTAGTGCGAGAAAAGTTTAAATAATATCGTTTTGATGGGGCTCAAAATTATGAGCCTGCCTGGGGCCCCCACATACTTCGAACTGGACCTGCTTCCATGCAATCTGCTAGTGTGACAACTGGCAGTGTACAGTGTTTTAGCAGCACCTGTACACAACGACAGACTGCCGTGATGCTTGTGCTTACGTTCTGACACGTTACAAAGTTGGCCACACTGCCTTATGAATGTAGCAAATACGAAAGTTGGCACAATTAATTTAACAGACATCACAACTTGCCAGGCAGAGCCGTGGCCTAAGCGGCTAGTCGACGGCCTTTCACAGCGGGAGAACAGGTTCATTACCGGGGTACTGCATGTGGGATTTTTGGTAAACAAAATGCCGCTTGGGCAGCAATTGAAATGTTTGTTAAACAACACACTCAAAAAGGCGACACACAAATTCCTTGGCCTCACGGTCAGCTGCTGAGCAAATCTGTCCTCACTCCTGAACATTTTATTACCACCATTTTTTCCGATATCTTCCCAAATTAACTGATACAGGGTGTGGTTTACCGCTATAACTTCAATAATAGAGAATGTGGTGTAACGCTACAACTTTATAGATCCAGAGTGTGTTAAGGCTATGACTTCTAAGATACAGAGTTGTTTAACGCCACAACTGCTATGATACAGGATGTGGTTTAACGCCGCAACTTCAATAATAGAGAATGTGGTGTAACGCTACAACTTTATAGATCCAGAGTGTGTTAAGGCTATGACTTCTAAGATACAGAGTTGTTTAACGCCACAACTGCTATGATACAGGGTGTGGTTTACCGCTATAACTTCAATAATAGAGAATGTGGTGTACGCTACAACTTTATAGATCCAGAGTGTGTTAAGGCTATGACTTCTAAGATACAGAGTTGTTTAACGCCACAACTGCTATGATACAGGGTGTGGTTTACCGCTATAACTTCAATAATAGAGAATGTGGTGTAACGCTACAACTTTATAGATCCAGAGTGTGTTAAGGCTATGACTTCTAAGATACAGAGTTGTTTAACGCCACAACTGCTATGATACAGGGTGTGGTTTACCGCTATAACTTCAATAATAGAGAATGTGGTGTAACGCTACAACTTTATAGATCCAGAGTGTGTTAAGGCTATGACTTCTAAGATACAGAGTTGTTTAACGCCACAACTGCTATGATACAGGGTGTGGTTTAACGCCGCAACTTCAATAATAGAGAATGTGGTGTAACGCTACAACTTTATAGATCCAGAGTGTGTTAAGGCTATGACTTCTAAGATACAGAGTTGTTTAACGCCACAACTGCTATGATACAGGGTGTGGTTTACCGCTATAACTTCAATAATAGAGAATGTGGTGTAACGCTACAACTTTATAGATCCAGAGTGTGTTAAGGCTATGACTTCTAAGATACAGAGTTGTTTAACGCCACAACTGCTATGATACAGGGTGTGGTTTAACGCCGCAACTTCAATTATATAGGGTGTGGTTTAACGCCGCAACTTCAATGATACAGGGTGTAGTTTAACGCTCACATGCACATATTTTCATATGATCTGATGTAAGATGTAACCTCACTTCAAACAAAACTGAACTTCCTATAGAAAATTTTCCAGTGTTCACTGCAGGTTAATTTTGTGGGGGATTTTTAATAATTTCTATAACCAATCGCAGAGCCCCTCTTTACTACGCAGGTGTATAGAGACTAAATGTACAGCACTAATATTTGGACAGGTCTTTTTTATGGGTGTAACACTTGGTGCCCTCCCCGGGGGCTGCCGCCTTATCGTGGGGGGGAGGTTTGTGTGTGCCGTTACGACCCTGAGAGCTATGCTGGCGGGAGCTAAGCTCCTGGTAGGGCCACCCAAGCCAGACAGGTCAAAGGGCAGGGACCAGACAAAGAGCAGCCCACTGGTCCTCCAGGTTGGGGGTTGGGGCATTAGGCTGAAGACCTGATACCGGAAAATATCTCATTGCCCAGAAACCCGATAAAACGGGATGCCAAAGCCCACGAAGGGCTGTAGTGCAAGAGAAGAAGAAGAACACTTGGTGCCATTTGGAGCCATTTGACAGTTCAGTACTACTGTTAATCGCAATGAGATTTTAACATCACTTTATCAATTAACTTCGAATGTAGAGAATTGTAGCCACCCACAGAATGTAGCTACAACGAAACGCGAAGTTTTGTTACCTGATACGTTTGAACCGTACAGTAGATACAGTGTCACTAAACAAGACGTCTCACAGACCAAAGAAATGACGTAGGCTATGTGTCATTCTTCAAGTTACATAAAGGTAAAGGTCACCCTAGAACATGCCATGAAGGACCAGATGAGTAGTAGAGGTATAGATCTACTCTTTCTTTAACCTCGGCACTACATGGAGTGCGTGGTCGACGCCACGGCCCCAGCCGCTTAACCCCCGGGAATGACACCCGGTACCCATTGTACAGGAGGCAGGGTGGGCCCCAGGGCCGGTCTGGACTGGTGCTGAAAATCTCGTTCCCACCGGGATTCGATCCCCGGACCGTCCAGCCCGTAGCTAGTCGTTATACCGACTGAGACTACATACAAACAGTGAGTTAAATGACTGTTTAACAAGTATGCAGCTGCAGATATGTCATTGAGTCAGATGGATCAACGGGATTGGTCGACACAACTTCTTCCTGGTTAGAAGTTTGAACGTACATCTGGCAGCGAGCAGACAGACGTTTATCAGCCCTGCCTCAGTGTTACGGGATTAGCAGAACGTAGCAATTCTGACGCATGTGCTCTGTTCTTGTTGTCTGTGTCCCAGCAACAGGTCCACAGTCGACCGTGCTCGCTTGTTATGCTCAGATCGTTACAGGTTCTTCGGCCTCTTGCCTTACCTCATGAGCACACAGGCTCTCTCAACTGTTATTTTTACATCGTCAACTGTTTCTTCCGCCTCAGTTCGCACTCCGCAAATAACATAATCTTTACCACCGTAAGGACCTCTTAAATAAAAGCACTTAGGTCTTCACGTAAATCGCCTGCTGTTTTTGTAAGATCTTAACCAAAACTGAATTTGATCCACAGATTTGATATTACTAATTCCGTGCATTATTCTTGCAATAAATAAATTTACCAATAAATGCACATAATAGGATTACAAACTGTAATGTGCATTGCACTTCCCAGACTGATGTACTGCTGCTTGTACTCCTTTGTATTTGAGACTCACTGAAGATGGCGCCTTGGCGCCGAAACACGTAGCAGTTTATAAAACTTATGTACAGGTTGTAATCCTATTATGTGCATTTGTTGGTAAATGTGACTTATTTGCCCACAGATGTCAGTAAAAACTCCCAATATAAAAGGTAAGTAAAATCCGTCCTTTGGGAGCCGACTTGTTCCAAGACAGACAGATATGACATGAAAAAGCTAACAGTCGCTTGTGGCAATTTTAGCGAACACACTTAAAAATGGATCGGAGATTAAATGTCTCACTAAATAAGATTAAATGTCTCACCAAATAAGATTAATGTCTCACCAAATAAGATTAAATGTCTCACCAAATAAGATTAAATGTCTCACCAAATAAGATTAAATGTCTCACCAAATAAGATTAAATGTCTCACCAAATAAGATTAAATGTCTCACCAAATAAGATTAAATGTCTCACCAAATAAGATTAAATGTCTCACCAAATAAGATTAAATGTCTCACCAAATAAGATTAAATGTCTCACCAAATAAGATTAAATGTCTTACCAAATAAGAAGAGTCTTGTTGCACGTGTAAAGTTGAAGGCCGGGTTTGTCTGCTTACTGGGAACCAAAAATCCTAAAGCAGACATGCAATTGGGGAATGGAATTTGAGAGCCCCAAGGGGTTCACTAAGGAAAACCAGTGAACCGGTCAGCACTAACGGTTGGCTGACAGTGGCATCAGCAGTTTGAAAGGGCTGTCAGTGTGTTGCCGTTCGCTTTTTGTGTTTCTGTGAGTCTTTGTCCCGCAGAAGACGATAAATTTGTTCCACCTCGTTTAATTTCATGGCGCCAACAAAGACGGTCCGAAGTTCTTTAAAGAAGCCAACTTTTGTACTTATTTCTGCAGCGAGCGTTTCTCGTTCTGCGTTCTCAAATTTCGACACGAATCACCTGGATTTAACACTGCTTTACCAAAATCAAGACGGCCACAGAAACGTCTGAACTATATATCATCAGTGGTGATTATTATGCATATTTATATATATCTATTGCTATTTAACGATGCTGTCAGTCACAGGCTAGATAGCGTAGAATAGTAAGATGATTACAGGATAATCAACTATTAAGGATGCGAAAGGAAGCGAATGTGATATATTGTGACGTCATATCTCAGTGCTGCTTCGAAAAACTGAGGGAAAAAACTTCAAAAAGCGTCTCGCCCAAGAATGGAAATGAGAGTCTTTGTAATACAAGACGGAAGTGTCAACACTTGAGGCAAGCGCGGTGTTATTATTGTCTATTTATATTATTATTATTTATTTATATTATTATTATTGTTTATTAATATTATTATTTATTTATATTATTATTATTGTTTATTAATATTATTATTATTTATTTATATTATTATTTATTAATAATATTATTATTTATTAATATTATTATTATTTATTAATATTATTATTATTCATTAATATTGTTATTAATTATTAATATTTAATTCTCAGTTTTTCAACTGAACATAAATTACTGAATTTGTATACAAACTTGTGTCACGGTGACTACAGTGTTGCAAACTTCCATGTGGTCACCGTGACGTTTAAGCACTTATTGCACCGTGGAACGGCATAGAAGAAATTTGTGTCATTTATTTCTAGCCAGTAGGTGACAGCTTGCTTAATGTCGGCGTCTTCTGCAAATCACTCACCAGCCAGGTGCTTCTAAAGGGGTCCAAAAAGATGGATATCACTGGGCCCCATACTGCCAACCGGCATTGTACATGGTTACGGTATTACGGCTGGGTAATTGCTATCTCTTAGGACCCCTCACGAAGATACTCGGTGGCGAATGATTTGCAACAGACGCCGACATGAAGCAAGCTGTCACGTCCTGGCTACAGACACTTGACACCTTCATCTTCTACGCCAGGATACAAGCCTTGGTGCTGGTGGGACAAATGCTTTAATGTAATTTTTGACTACCCTGAAGTCTGGTGTGTACCACCTGCTACCATGTGCCATGCATACGTCGGAGTCGCAATAAAGTTCTCGGCATCTGACACCTCAGTTCGTGTTAGTTCCTCGAATTATACGCCATTTGTGTCATCTAAGCATCTGACACTTCAGTTCGTGTTAGTTCCTCTACTATACGCCATTTGTGTCATCTAAGCATCTGACACCTCAGTTCGTGTTACTTTCCTCGTATTATACGCCATTTGTGTCATCTAAGCATCTGACACCTTCAGTTCGTGTTACTTCCTCTTACTATACGCCATTTGGTCCAATCTAAGCACTGATCACCTGCGATATTCGGTGAGTACTGATTCTACGTATTATAGCCTTTGTGTCATCCAAGCATCTGACACCTCAGTTCGTGTTACTTCCTCGTATTATACGCCATTTGTGTCATCCAAGCATCTGACACCTCAGTTCGTGTTACTTCCTCGTATTATACGCCATTTGGGTCTCCAGATCTCAAGCACTGATATGCACAGACATAGAGCGAATATCTCAAGGAGGAAGTGAACTGGGATTGTGAAGCGTAATATTATATGTTGTGACTGTACCGTAATCAGTGCCAGCTGGTGGTCTATATGCATGCTGATTGAAAAGCCAAGCAGTGTAACAGGTTGCAAGACGCGCGAGTTTCTTCAGTATTTCCACCGTCTTCAGACATTTGAACCAGTCGCCATATCCCTCTATCTCGCAGGATATCTTTCGGAAACTTTATATACAAAGATATAGGTATATTATTTTTGGTTATTTTGTATACCGTTTAATCACTCTGTACCAGCTGCTTAGGATTTTTAGCCCGCTTTATTGCGACGACCGTTTAAAAGTCTGTAACAAAGACGCATAATTAAACTGATACAATTTCTGTACATTCCATCAAGTACACATCTTACATGTTGAGATCAGCTGCAGTTAATGGACAAAATGAGCAACATTCACACTGCTGTCTGAAGATGTAAGTGGAATTCTTGTTCGAAGCGTGTGTTGGTAGGTTGAACAGAGGTTCCTTCTGCAGGTGACAGTCAGTTGTCTGTGAGCCACAAGACATTCTGCAGGTGACAGTCAGTTGTCTGTGAGCCACAAGACATTCTGCAGTGACAGTCAGTTGTCTGTGAGCCACAAGACATTCTGCAGGTGACAGTCAGTTGTCTGTGAGCCACAAGACATTCTGCAGGTGACAGTCAGTTGTCTGTGAGCCACAAGACATTCTGCAGGTGACAGTCAGTTGTCTGTGAGCCACAAGACATTCTGCAGGTGACAGTCAGTTGTCTGTGAGCCACAAGACATTCTCCAGGTGACAGTCAGTTGTCTGTGAGCCACAAGACAATCTGCAGGTGACAGTCAGTTGTCTGTGAGCCACAAGACATTCTGTAGGTGACAGTCAGTTGTTCGTGAGCCACAAGACATTCTGCAGGTGACAGTCAGTTGTCTGTGAGCCACAAGACATTCTGCAGGTGACAGTCAGTTGTCTGTGAGCCACAAGACATTCTGCAGGTGACAGTCAGTTGTCTGTGAGTCACAAGACATTCTGCAGGTGACAGTCAGTTGTTTGTGAGCCACAAGATATTCTGCAGGTGACAGTCAGTTTTCTGTGAGCCACAAGACATTCTGCAGGTGACAGTCAGTTGTCTGTGAGCCACAAGACATTCTGCAGGTGACAGTCAGTTGTTTGTGAGCCACACAGACATTCATTGTCTGTGGCCAAACTTTTTACAGAAAATGAAGACTCTCTAGTGCTTAGGCACGAACCCGTCCCCGGAGCCAGATGTATCCAATCCACGCCCAATATTCATCTCATCCTTCACTGTAGGCCTACGATTTTTACATTTAAACTGTTGTAGAACCACACACTAGGTTACACGTCTCTTCACCCTCAACTTGGCTGATATAATTATCACAACAAGTTACGAAAAGTAGGCACAACACAGCCCTTTGGCTAGTTCGCTCCCTTACTGTCCCTAGAGTTTATATCTGTGAATAAGTTTGAGAAAAACACAGAAAATGTACACAAATGTGCCTTCCTGCGTATTACACAACACCCGGTATAAGATACCTCAGTATATTGGCAGCTAATTTACAATCGATTACAATCGATATCCCGCAAAAAAAGCGACATTATAAACCAGGATATCTGCAACTGAACTCAATACAATGTTACGCTCAGATCGTACCTCGCAGAGAACACGGTCTCAGTGACAAGTGCCAGTAACAGTGGAGTACCAAAACATTACATAAGTCTTCATGTAAAGTAAACATTTTGCTGGTTTAACCAAAATCTGTAAGTATCGAAATATTTCAGTAGAAATTCCAAATATCAAAGTGAAATTCGCGCTATTGCATGCAGACAAACTGACGGATAGACGGACGAAGTCGAGTTTTGTGAAGGCGCCTAAGACTTATTGACTAAGGGAACAAAGCGGAACGCGTGAAGTAACTGCATAGTATTCAGAGGGCTGCGGGTTCAAATATCGTCTGTCATTCAGTTCTACCATTCAGCCACGACTGCTTCGTATCACACTGTTTAGAATGTACTTTTGATTGGACACGCAACCATTCGAAGTCATATGAGCAACTGACAGCGTCATTAAATAAACAGATTACATAATTAATATGGCAACGTTACAACCTGCACTGTAACAGTTAATGATATTAAGATGGCGGGTTGAATGCTTGGGAGACAATGACACGTATCTGACGAGCTTCCTTCCAGACAGAAAATTCATTCCACGGAAATGCACCAATGAAAAGAGCTGTGAAGTTCTGGCGGCAGTGAACACACAGACAGAGCCTGCTGTGACGTCACGTGATGCAGTCTGGCAAAAATATACCTTCGTTGGGGAGAGATTTGCTGCCTCCATTTTAGGGTACACGTGCCAGGAATACTGAGAGAGGTTACACGTGTCAGGAATAGTGAGACAGGATACACGTGCCCCGAATACTGAACTATACTTCTGCATTAAAGAGGTAAATAACACAGCCCACTTTTACGAAGGTGATTAGAGAAATTTCCTGTTCTTATGAGAAATAAGATCGGCTACTTAGTATCACGAACAGGCGATGGACAAACGGACACCTGTAATACCGTCACAGCCAAGAGCATACGTTGGTCTCTACTGCACTGCACACACAGTGCTGGTGTCCACGGTTCGTATCTAGAGCGAGAGAAAAACTGCACTAGTACGTAACTGGCAACTTGCTTCCTTCTATAGCGGAAGTTAAGAACGCTTGGAACCATACTACACAGTCTCATACGCCTTAATGGCACAGTATTTGATGAACCCTTTAAAGCCCAGTGGTTACTATATGTACCACCAGGTTTAACATTCCCAAATTCTACGTTCTGCCCACACAGTGTATTTATGTGTTTTGTGTGGATCTGAGAATAAACAGCGATTATTTCACTGTACAACATTAACTGACTGATTTGTATAACTGAGACGGAGTGTGTTTACTGCGCGGTACGGACTGTATTTATGTGTTTTGTGTGGATCTGAGAACAAACAGCGATTATTTCACTGTACAACATTAACTGACTGGTTTGTATAACTGAGACGGAGTGTGTTTACTGCGCGGTACGGTCTGTATTTATGTGTTTTGTGTGGATCTCAGAACAAACAGCGATTATTTCACTGTACAGCATTAACTGACTGGTTTGTATAACTGAGACGTAGTGTGTTTACTGCGCGGTAAGGACTGTATTTATGTGTTTTGTGTGGATCTCAGGACAAACAGCGATTATTTCACTGTACAACATTAACTGACTGGTTTGTATAACTGAGACGGAGTGTGTTTACTGCGCGGTACGGACTGTATTTATGTGTTTTGTGTGGATCTCAGAACAAACAGCGATTTATCACTGTACAGCATTAACTGACTGGTTTGTATAACTGAGACGTAGTGTGTTTACTGCGCGGTACGGACTGTATTTATGTGTTTTGTGTGGATCTCAGAACAAACAGCGATTATTTCACTGTACAGCATTAACTGACTGGTTTGTATAACTGAGACGTAGTGTGTTTACTGCGCGGTACGGACTGTATTTATGTGTTTTGTGTGGATCTCAGGACAAACAGCGATTATTTCACTGTACAACATTAACTGACTGGTTTGTATAACTGAGACGTAGTGTGTTTACTGCGCGGTACGGACTGTATTTATGTGTTTTGTGTGGATCTCAGAACAAACAGCGATTATTTCACTGTACAACATTAACTGACTGGTTTGTATAACTGAAACGGAGTGTGTTTACTGCGCGGTACGGACTGTATTTATGTGTTTTGTGTGGATCTCAGAACAAACAGCGATTATTTCACTGTACAACATTAACTGACTGGTTTGTGTAACTGAGACGGAGTGTGTTTACTGCGCGGTACGGACTGTATTTATGTGTTTTGTGTGGATCTCAGAACAAACAGCGATTATTTCACTGTACAACATTAACTGACTGGTTTGTGTAACTGAGACGGAGTGTGTTTACTGCGCGGTACGGACTGTATTTATGTGTTTTGTGTGGATCTCAGAACAAACAGCGATTATTTTACTGTACAACATTAACTGACTGGTTTGTATAACTGAGACGGAGTTACTATATATACCACCACATTTAACATTCAACAATTCTACGTTCTGCCCACACAGTGTATTTATGTGTTTTGTGTGGATCTCAGAACAAACAGCTATTATTTCACTGTACAACATTAACTGACTGGTTTGTATAACTGAGACGCAGCGTGTTTACTGCGCGGTACGGACTGAGTCTTTAACTATCCCCTCTAAAGCCCAGTGGTTACTATATGTACCACCACGTTTAACATTCACAAATTCTACGTTCTGCCCGCACAGTGTATTTATGTGTTTTGTGTGGATCTCAGAACAAACAGCTATTATTTCACTGTACAGCATTAACTGACTGGTTTGTATAACTGAGACGGAGTGTGTTTACTGCGCGATATGGACTGAGTATTTAACTATCCCCTCTAAAGGCTAGTGGTTACTATATGTACCACCACGTTTAACATTCACAAATTCTACGTTCTGCCCACACAGTGTATTTATGTGTTCTGTGTGGATCTCAGAACAAACAGCTATTATTTCACTGTACAGCATTAACTGACTGGTTTGTATAACTGAGATGTAGTGTGTTTACTGCGCGGTACGGACTGTATTTATGTTTTGTGTGGATCTCAGAACAAACAGCGATTATTTCACTGTACAACATTAACTGACTGGTTTGTATAACTGAGACGGAGTGTGTTTACTGCGCGGTACCTACTGTATTTATGTGTTTTGTGTGGATCTCAGGACAAACAGCGATTATTTCACTGTACAACATTAACTGACTGGTTTGTATAACTGACACGGAGTGTGTTTACTGCGCGGTACGGACTGTATTTATGTGTTTTGTGTGGATCTCAGAACAAACAGCGATTATTTCACTGTACAGCATTAACTGACTGGTTTGTATAACTGACACGGAGTGTGTTTACTGCGCGGTACGCACTGTATTTATGTGTTTTGTGTGGATCTCAGAACAAACAGCGATTATTTCACTGTACAACATTAACTGACTGGTTTGTATAACTGAGACGGAGTGTGTTTACTGCGCGGTACGGACTGTATTTATGTGTTTTTTTGGATCTCAGAACAAACAGCGATTATTTCACTGTACAGCATTAACTGACTGGTTTGTATAACTGAGACGGGGTGTGTTTACTGCGCGGTACGGACTGTATTTATGTGTTTTGTGTGGATCTCAGAACAAACAGCGATTATTTCACTGTACAACATTAACTGACTGGTTTGTATAACTGACACGGAGTGTGTTTACTGCGCGGTACGGACTGTATTTATGTGTTTTGTGTGGATCTCAGAACAAACAGCGATTATTTCACTGTACAGCATTAACTGACTGGTTTGTATAACTGACACGGAGTGTGTTTACTGCGCGGTACGCACTGTATTTATGTGTTTTGTGTGGATCTCAGAACAAACAGCGATTATTTCACTGTACAACATTAACTGACTGGTTTGTATAACTGAGACGGAGTGTGTTTACTGCGCGGTACGGACTGTATTTATGTGTTTTGTGTGGATCTCAGAACAAACAGCGATTATTTCACTGTACAACATTAACTGACTGGTTTGTATAACTGAGATGTAGTGTGTTTACTGCGCGGTACGAGCTGTGTCTTTATATATAATTCCTGTTTTTCTCACAGTACCAGGCACACTACCACCAGTACATTTTCCAGAACGCCACCTTGTACAATTCCCAACGCTTTAACTTTTTCCAGACTACCTTTACCAGAAGGACGTGCGGGCACTGCATGGTAACCTTCGGAAAAGTAAATTTTTCTGATCTTCCAGTAAGAATAATAAATGTACTGCCTCTTACTGCGCTTACGATACTCTGTTTCTCTCTCTCTCTCTCTCTCTTCGGGTTTCCCCTATCAGTAACATTCTAGCAAAGCCCCATAATCATCTTCATCTACACTTTGCTCTTACCAGAAGGACAAACGGTCGAAGCCTGGGAACCTTCCAAATATTACTGCTCTTTCGGAAATCGGGGTTCATTGGATAGAGAAGTATTTTGAGTTAGAATTTAAAGGGCTATGAATTTCAATTTTTAGTAGCCACAACAATAATCAGCTTTATTTGATTTTTGTGAGCCGGTTCAATCCAATAACTTTTAACAACTTATGTGTAATATCTATTCTAAAATATCCGGAAATTCAATAGGTTTTGTTCACAAAGTGACAACTTACCGCTGCCGGTCAGTCAACGCTCCAGTAATGCCCCATGTCCACCGCAGAGCACAAACTTCACTTGGCACAAGGAACGACCGGTTTTGTGAACCAATCTCGCCTCCAAAATTACCGTAAATAATTCCCCTTCAGCTTACGAGAGAAAAGGAATCACAACGACATCACAATGTCAGAAAATCAATTAATTTAGTGCAATGGATGAATGCCAGCAAATGCACCACAAATCACTGTGCACGTGACGTTAGCATAACCACACTGCTACACGTGTGTGACTGTCCGATAAGATCTCTAAGCTGTCCAGTTATTGGCAAGCTTACAATTAATTTACATTTTCCGTAAGCACATTACTCTAAATTAATATGCCAGTAACGAAATTAACAGAAACAATTAAATTGGTCTTATTTTACCGTTTAAAATGCCAACTTGTGACAACACACGATATCACAGTCCTATCAACACTAACCAGTAAACGTAAATGGAATTAAACGTAAATTTAAACCTTAAATGAATTAATTGTATTATCAGGATATTAAAATACGTAATCAGTGCACTAAATATGCCCATATACTACAAATATGTAAATTTTGACGTCACGTCTTATGTATCTTGTCGTGACCGAACGAAACATTCGTGACGCTTACAGCTGCACTGCACACAGCACTGACCACTGCAGCAGCCGGTGGCAACTGACTGCTGTGTGACCTACAAGGAGAGTTGCTGGTGCAGGCAGTCACTTGTTCAACACTTATTAAACTGCGCGTGCGCAACATTTCATTCTCTTTCACTCAACACCAAACCAGAACAAGGAATGAAGATAAAAGTTACAAACAACGCGTTAAAGAAAAAGGTAAGAAGGTATAGGAAGAAGCATGGGGAAGACAAAGAGAAATCTCACCTTCCCTCCTCCCTCGCCCCTACCTCCAGCGAATGGAGAAGCAACGGTAACCTATTATGTTAACTAGTTACCCCATAACACACTCCGTCAGATACCAATGTTTACAGGTTGCTGTTTTCAGATCACACAAAACACAAATACAGGTACGCGCAGTAAACACACTCCGTCTCAGTTATACAAACCAGTCAGTTAATGCTGTACAGTGAAATAATCGCTGTTTGTTCTGAGATCCACACAAAACACATAATACGTCCGTACCGCGCAGTAAACACACCCTCTCGTTCAACTTAAGCGTAAATGCTGTTTTAATCCACACAACCAAAAACGTCGTACGTTAATGCTGTACGTGAAATAATCGCTGTTTGTTCTGAGATCCACACAAAACACATAATACAGTCCGTACCGCGCAGTAAACACACTCCGTCTCAGTTATACAAACCAGTCAGTTAATGTTGTACGTGAAATAATCGCTGTTTGTTCTGAGATCCACACAAAACACATAAATCAGTCCGTACCGCGCAGTAAACACACTCCGTCTCAGTTATACAAACCAGTCAGTTAATGTTGTACAGTGAAATAATCGCTGTTTGTTCTGAGATCCACACAAAACACATAAATACAGTCCGTACCGCGCAGTAAACACACTCCGTCTAGTTATACAAACCAGTCAGTTAATGCTGTACAGTGAAATAATCGCTGTTTGTTCTGAGATCCACACAAAACACATAAATACAGTCCGTACCGCGCAGTAAACACACTCCGTCTCAGTTATACAAACCAGTCAGTTAATGTGTACAGTGAAATAATCGCTGTTTGTTCTGAGATCCACACAAAACACATAAATACAGTCCGTACCGCGCAGTAAACACACTCCGTCTCAGTTATACAAACCAGTCAGTTAATGTGTACAGTGAAATAATCGCTGTTTGTTCTGAGATCCACACAAAACACATAATACAGTCCGTACCGCGCAGTAAACACACTCCGTCTCAGTTATACAAACCAGTCAGTTAATGTGTACAGTGAAATAATCGCTGTTTGTTCTGAGATCCACACAAAACAATAAATACAGTGTGGCAGAAAAATTATTAAACGTGTTAATTAGTAATGGGTTTAAAACTCAGTCCGTACGCGCGTAACACACTCCGTCTCGTTTACAAACATCGTTAATGTGTACAGTGAAATAATCGCTGTTTGTTCTGAGATCCACACAAAAACATATACAGTCGTCGGCGCAGTAAACACACTCCGTCTCAGTTATACAAACCAGTCAGTTAATGCTGTACAGTGAAATAATCGCTGTTTGTTCTGAGATCCACACAAAACACATAAAATACAGTCCGTACCGCGCAGTAAACACACTCCGTCTCAGTTATACAAACCAGTCAGTTAATGTTGTACAGTGAAATAATCGCTGTTTGTTCTGAGATCCACACAAAACACATAAATACAGTCCGTACGCGCAGTAAACACACTCCGTCTCAGTTATACAAACCAGTCAGTTAATGTTGTACAGTGAAATAATCGCTGTTTGTTCTGAGATCCACACAAAACACATAAATACAGTCCGTACCGCGCAGTAAACACACTCCGTCTCAGTTATACAAACCAGTCAGTTAATGCTGTACAGTGAAATAATCGCTGTTTGTTCTGAGATCCACACAAAACACAATAAATACAGTCCGTACCGCGCAGTAAACACTACTCGTCTCAGTTATACAAACCAGTCAGTTAATGTTGTACAGTGAAATAATCGCTGTTTGTTCTGAGATCCACACAAAACACATAAATACAGTCCGTACCGCGCAGTAAACACACTCCGTCTCAGTTATACAAACCAGTCAGTTAATGTGTACAGTGAAATAATCGCTGTTTGTTCTGAGATCCACACAAAACACATAAATACAGTCCGTACCGCGCAGTAAACACACTCCGTCTCAGTTATACAAACCAGTCAGTTAATGTGTACAGTGAAATAATCGCTGTTTGTTCTGAGATCCACACAAAACACATAAATACAGTCCGTACCGCGCAGTAAACACACTCCGTCTCAGTTATACAAACCAGTCAGTTAATGTTGTACAGTGAAATAATCGCTGTTTGTTCTGAGATCCACACAAAACACATAAATACACTGTGTGGGCAGAACGTAGAATTGTTGAATGTTAAACGTGGTGGTACATATAGTAACCACTGGGGTTTAAAGACTCAGTCCGTACCGCGCAGTAAACACACTCCGTCTCAGTTCTACAAACCAATCAGTTAATGTTGTACAGTGAAATGATCGCTGTTTGTTCTGAGATCCACACAAAACACATAAATGCAGTCCGTACCGCGCAGTAAACACACTCCATCTCAGTTATACAAACCAGTCAGTTAATGCTGTACAGTGAAATAATCGCTGTTTGTTCTGAGATCCACACAAAACACATAAATACAGTCCGTACCGCGCAGTAAACACACTCCATCTCAGTTATACAAACCAGTCAGTTAATGTTGTACAGTGAAATAATCGCTGTTTGTTCTGAGATCCACACAAAACACATAAATACAGTCCGTACCGCGCAGTAAACACACTCCATCTCAGTTATACAAACCAGTCAGTTAATGTTGTACAGTGAAATAATCGCTGTTTGTTCTGAGATCCACACAAAACACATAAATACAGTCCGTACCGCGCAGTAAACACACTCCGTCTCAGTTATACAAACCAGTCAGTTAATGTTGTACAGTGAAATAATCGCTGTTTGTTCTGAGATCTACACAAAACACATAAATACAGTCCGTACCGCGCAGTAAACACACTCCGTCTCAGTTATACAAACCAGTCAGTTAATGCTGTACAGTGAAATAAACGCTGTTTGTTCTGAGATCCACACAAAACACATAAATACACTGTGTGGGCAGAACGTAGAATTGTTGAATGTTAAACGTGGTGGTACATATAGTAACCACTGGGGTTTAAAGACTCAGTCCGTACCGCGCAGTAAACACACTCCGTCTCAGTTATACAAACCAGTCAGTTAATGTTGTACAGTGAAATAATCGCTGTTTGTTCTCAGATTCACACAAAACACATAAATACACTGTGTGCGCAGAACGTAGAATTGTTGAATGTTAAACATGGCGGTAAATATAGTAACCACTGGGCTTTAAGTGTTAATTTGTGCAAGTCTGCGCACTTCACCCCACCCAACGTTCTCTGAATGCCAACCTAACGTGTAAAGTGCCATCGTGTACAACTTTCGTTGTCATCAATTCAACGTCCCCATTTACGTCAATCTTTGCCATCCAAACTACTCATTTGTTCCACTTCTCTTCTGTGTCAAATAACCAAGAAGCAAGTCCGGGCAGTGAAAACAATTGCTAACTCGTGCTTTACTGAACGAATCAGCGTTATTGGACCGGGGGGGGGGGGGACTGGATCAGCAGTGTGTGCAGAATTTGATTATGGAAACGTGTCTTGCTACTGACTTCAAAAACTGTTACCTTTACACATATACCTACTTTCCAAACCACTAAACAACGACAAATAGACACTGTTCAGCCTCTGATACTACGTTCGTTGTACTTTTCCTATATTAAGTCCGACATGTTTCAATGTCACTGGCTCATCAGCGCCCTCCATAAATGAAATTGCCCTAGTTTTATGTTGCTTTGAATTATTTTAGTATAAGTGGCAATATACACCAGTGTACACCCAGTCCTTGTTTTACGCTCTAGTTACATTCGTAAAAATGGTGGGCGTAAATCACAAATGACAGTCGCATCAGAAAAGGGTTAGATAACTGACCGCAGCCAGCCAAAGGGAGTTAAACCGGAAAATAAGAGAGCGTAAATAAAGAAGTGGCGTAAATTGGCAATGGGTGTTAAAGAAAAAAAGGCGTAAAAAAAAAGGACTGATTGTAATTTTTATTAAACTATAAAACGGTTTGACAGTGAACTGAGTTACACATTTATCAAGTTAAATAAAATTCCGTGCGAATTGGTTCGGAGCATAATAGAGTCGAACTCGGTTATAACGTCATGAAAGGGACTGAATGTACGTATTGTGTTGCTATAAACGAGTGTTGTTATAACCGAGTGTTGTTATAACCGAGTGTTGTTATAACCGAGTGTTGTTATAACCGAGTGTTGTTATAAACGAGTGTTGTTATAACCGAGTGTTGTTATAAACGAGTGTTGTTATAACCGAGTGTTGTTATAACTGAGGAATGTAATATTAATGAAAAAGAGTGAGGTATTGCTTGGTACCACTGAACATGTGACGTTATATACGAGGTGTCGCTTAAACCGATGTCGTTATAAAAGGGTTCGAATATATTTAAAGGGATCAAATAAAATAGGGCGCGGTCTTGATAAGGGATTTTGTAAATATTGTAACAAGTCATCAGGTTCCATAAAAGGTGGGAAACTTACTGTGGCTTAGCTAATCTAGCTTCTGCAGGAGCCTTCTGGCCTATGGAATTGTTTGTTTGTGCAGTCTTGTACGAGGAAAAGTGATGTAAGTAACAAATTTTAGCACAGTGATGAGGAACGTGTTTGGACCTGTGTACAGTGCTTATGGCCCAGGAGAGGAAATTAAAACGTGTATTTCTGACGGCAACAACAAGTTAGGAAATGTACGCACGGCATAATAATTCTGGTGCGCATGCTGCGTTCTTGACACTACAGTATAAACGTGTCGTTTGTTCAGTTAATCAATTCATCTGAAACATTGCAAGATTTTAGGGGAAAAAATATTTGGCACGAACGTGTTATATTTCCGTTGTGTATAGAAGTGACTAACTAACTAACTAACTAACTAACTAACTAACTAAGTAACTAACTCCATGGAGCAGATCCTTCTTGAGAAACTAATACTTCCTCAGCTAGTCAAGAAATTCCCCACATTATAAAAACCGAAGTTCCACTGCCATGTTCACAACAGGCGCCCCCCTTATGTCCCTATCCTGAGCCAGATCAATCCAGTCTACAATTTCTCCTCGAAATACACTTCACTGCAATAAATGTTTAGCGTCACGCTTAGTCCTTACACGCAGAAACTCATAAAGGTAAGGTAAAGGTAACTCTGTGTCCACGCCATGTAGAAACATAGGTGGAGATGAGGAATAGCTCCACTCTTTCTTAACCTCGGCATTAGATAGAGCGGTCAACATCAATCCCTGCACAGTTTATCCCACAAAAAGCCCGCACTCGTACGGTTGCAGCTGTGTGTGAATTTGTCTTGAAGATTTCGCTGCGACAATATTCAATGAAATTTTACAATTTTGACGCGGCCGTCTGCCTGAAAATTGTCTGAGTCTGGAACATAAACGTTTTTGTGCAGTGTACGTTATTTGTATTAGATTGTAACCAGACACTGCACATATCGACATTGCACATATCGACACTGCACATATCGACACTGCACATATCGACACTGCACATATCGAAACTGACACATATCGACACTGACATATCGACACTGCACATATCAACACCGCACATATCTACACCGCACATATCGACATTGCACATATCGACACCGCACATATCGACATTGCACATATCGACACTGCACATATCGACACTGCACATATCGAAACTGCACATATCGACACTGGACATATCGACACTGCACATATCACACCGCACATATCACACGCACATATCGACACCGCACATATCGACACCGCACATATCGACACCGCACATATCGACACTCGCAGCATATCGACACTGCGCATATCGACACTGCACATATCGACACTGCACATATCGACACTGCACATATCGACACTGCACATATCGACACTGCACATATCGACACTGCACATATCGAACACTGCACATATCGACACTGGACATATCGACACTGCACATATCACACCGCACATATCGACACTGCACATATCGACACTGCACATATCGACACCGCACATATCGACACCGCACATATCGACACCGCACATATCGACACGCACATATCGACACGCACATATCGACACCGCACATATCGACACCGCACATATCGACACGCACATATCGACACGCACATATCGACATGCACATATCGACACCGCACATATCGACACCGCACATATCGACACGCAATCATTATCGACACCGCACATATCGACACCGCACATATCGACACGCGCACATATCGACACCTGCACATATCGACACGCACATATCGACACGCACATATCGACACCGCACATATCGAACACCGCACATATCGACACCGCACATATCGACACCGCACATATCGACACTGCACATATCAACACTGCACATATCGACACTGACATATCGACACTCAAAGCACAAATCTCAGACCTCCTTCATATAAGCCCACATGCTTCAGTAGGCTCACTGCAGAATGTGACATCGCCCAAAACAAAGTCATACCTTGTTAATCGAATGATACCGTCAATACTGGGACTGTACCGTCATATAACTGGGACTGTACCGTCATATACTGGGACTTAACCGTCATATCGGACTGACCGCATATACTGGACTGTACCACAGCGAGAAACACTGCTTGGTCACATGAAGCATTTCACGGTTGCAGTGACACGGAGTCGAGCATTTCAAGACCACGATTCCAATACTGACCACGTACTTTCCCTTGCGTTTACAGTATTCTTGTGAAAAGTAGACTGACCAACGGTAACTGACAACGAGCTGACCAACGGTGACTGACCAACGGTAGACTGAACAACGGTGACTGACCAACGTGTAAGACTGACCAACAGTAGACTGACCAAAGTAACTGACACGGTTAGACTTAACCAAAAGTAGACTGACCCAACGGTAGACTGACCAACGGTAGACTGACCAACGGTAGACTGACCAAAAGTAGACTGACCAAAAGAGTAGACTGACCAAACGCGTAGACTGACCAAAAAACACTTTACACACCGACAAAAAAAATTCTTTACTTTACACAACAAATAAAGTTACATGTTTCGGCTTAAGAGCCATCATCAGACTACTGTCATGAAGACTGATTTTCATAACAGTATACTGATAATGACTTTTAAGCCGAAACACGTAGCTATAATATATACTGTTATAAACTAAGACTGTTTCTATTAATAAATGAAAGTTGCGTTGCGATCTACCTTTAAATAAAGAACGGACGTTCCAGACAGACATTTTGTCCACTACATCTATTAAATTTTTCATCCTTATTCTTCCTCCGTCACTCTCAGCTCTCGCGTCTTCCCACCTACATAAGATTTGTGTGGTGACGCGTTAAAATAGGCCACGTCCGCTTCCTACGACATCATTTACAATTTGTTATTGACACAAACAACCTCATTAAACAACTCACAAATTACACAACAACAAAATGCACTATATTTTCACTTTTATTCTTTAACCCCTACACATGTTTCAACCTTTACAAGGCCATCTTCAGGCGGCTCGTAATGTACATTTACTTTACATCCATTGTTTATGTCTGCCGTTATGTTATATATCACATGTAGTCACGTTTATGTCTGCTGTTATGTTATATATCACATGTAGTCACGTTTATGTCTGCTGTTATGTTATATATCACATGTAGTCACGTTTATGTCTGCTGTTATGTTATATATCACATGTAGTCACGTTTATGTCTGCTGTATGTTATATATCACATGTAGTCACGTTTATGTCTGCTGTTATGTTATATATCACATGTAGTCACGTTTATGTCTGCTGTTATGTTATATATCACATGTAGTCACGTTTATTATCAATTATAGATTACAGTTATTTACAATTCTGTATATAAATATATAAAAAACTGAATATAAAATCCTTAAATGAGGTTCATCAATATTTTCGTGATAAAATAAAACTTTATGGTTTTTAGGATGTATCTGCTACCATTAGCTTGTTTCTTTTCAATTCTGGCTGTTGGTCCTGTATATATAGGTAATCAGTTAAGTAAATCAGGTCCTGTGTAACAATGATCAGATATCAGCATTGTAGTTATATTGTACTGTTATTTTATATATCAAGTGTATGCAATTATTGTAAGTTATCAATTTGAGTAGAATTTGTGTTGTAAGTGTCCAATATTGACGAACCTCGTTTTAAGGATTTTATATTCTGTGTTGTTTATATATTTAAATTCAGAAATTGTAAATAACTGTAATCTATAAATGATAAGAAAGTTTGACTACATGTGATATATACATAATAGCAGACATAAACATTGGATGTAAAGTAAATGTACATTACGAGCCCCCTGAAGATGGCCTTGTAAGGGTTGAAACATATGTAGGGGTTAAAGAATAAAAAGTTAAAATATAGTGCATTTGTTGGTGTGTAATTTGTGAGTTGTTAAAAAATGCACGGTGAAGATAATATAAAACCTCATTTAAATTTCGTTTCCCTTTAAAGACTAAATATATCCTGAATTATTCATTATTATTATTATTATTCATTCATTCAGTCCGTACCGCGCAGTAAACACACTCCGTCTCAGTTATACAAACCAGTCAGTTAATGCTGTACAGTGAAATAATTGCTGTTTGTTCTGAGATCCACACAAAACACATAAATACAGTCCGTACCGCGCAGTAAACACACTCCGTCTCAGTTATACAAACCAGTCAGTTAATGTTGTACAGTGAAATAATCGCTGTTTGTTCTGAGATCCGCACAAAACACATAAATACAGTCCGTACCGCGCAGTAAACACACTCCGTCTCAGTTATACAAACCAGTCAGTTAATGCTGTACAGTGAAATAATCGCTGTTTGTTCTGAGATCCACACAAAACACATAAATACAGTCCGTACCGCGCAGTAAACACACTCCGTCTCAGTTATACAAACCAGTCAGTTAATGCTGTACAGTGAAATAATCGCTGTTTGTTCTGAGATCCACACAAAACACATAAATACAGTCCGTACCGCGCAGTAAACACACTCCGTCTCAGTTATACAAACCAGTCAGTTAATGCTGTACAGTGAAATAATCGCTGTTTGTTCTGAGATCCACACAAAACACATAAATACAGTCCGTACCGCGCAGTAAACACACTCCGTCTCAGTTATACAAACCAGTCAGTTAATGCTGTACAGTGAAATAATCGCTGTTTGTTCTGAGATCCACACAAAACACATAAATACAGTCCGTACCGCGCAGTAAACACACTCCGTCTCAGTTATACAAACCAGTCAGTTAATGTTGTACAGTGAAATAATCGCTGTTTGTTCTGAGATCCACACAAAACACATAAATACAGTCCGTACCGCGCAGTAAACACACTCCGTCTCAGTTATACAAACCAGTCAGTTAATGTTGTACAGTGAAATAATCGCTGTTTGTTCTGAGATCCACACAAAACACATAAATACAGTCCGTACCGCGCAGTAAACACACTCCGTCTCAGTTATACAAACCAGTCAGTTAATGTTGTACAGTGAAATAATCGCTGTTTGTTCTGAGATCCACACAAAACACATAAATACACTGTGTGGGCAGAACGTAGAATTTGTGAATGTTAAACATGGTGTTACATATAGAAACCACTGGGCTTTAATTGTTAATCTACACCGTGCAAAAATGGTCGCGAAATAACGCAGATCAATTGATAACCTCTTCTGACCGAGACCTGAGCTTGCATCTAAGTAATTAAGGAATGATTGGAAGGAGTTAGCAAAGAATCGTCCCAATGGAACACGACCCGCTGCGTTTGGATAGCGGAAGTCTTAAGGGTATTGCGTCACTGCGCCTTGTATCGAGATGCAATCCCGTTAGAACGCCACAAGTCAGATGATAACACACATTAGGGCCACTGAACAACAATAAAGTGACTATAGGGTTACATTCGAGCATCGTACCGTTAGTACCAACTGATGCATTGACTAGCCAACCGAGACATTAGTCATACCGTTAGAAGCTGATCACCCAACGCAGAGATCAGGCTTGAAGTCCACAGTAATCAATGTAGGATTTCTAATGTATTAAGTTGCGTTCGAATAATTTCAGTTTCCGTCTGTTACAGTATGTTCCGTCAACAATCCTTTCGGTCTCCGTATGTTACAGTGTGTTCCGTCAACAATCCTTTCGGTCTCCGTATGTTACAATATGTTCCGTCAACAATCCTTTCGGTCTCCGTATGTTACAGTATGTTCCGTCAACAATCCTTTCGTTCTCCGTATGTTACAGTATGTTCCGTCAACAATCCTTTCGGTCTCCGTATGTTACAGTATGTTCCGTCAACAATCCTTTCTGTCTTCGTATGTTACAGTATGTTCCGTCAACAATCCTTTCGGTCTCCGTATGTTACAGTATGTTCCGTCAACAATCCTTTCGGTTCCCTCTGTTACAGTATGTTCCGTCAACAATCCTTTCGGTCTCCGTATGTTACAATATGTTCCGTCAACAATCCTTTCGGTCTCCGTATGTTACAGTATGTTCCGTCAGCAATCCTTTCGGTTTCCCTCTGTTACAGTATGTTCCGTCAACAATCCTTTCAGTTTCCGTCTGTTACAGTATGTTCCGTCAACAATCCTTTCGGTCTCCGTATGTTACAGTATGTTCCGTCAGCAATCCTTTCGGTTTCCCTCTGTTACAGTATGTTCCGTCAACAATCCTTTCAGTTTCCGTCTGTTACAGTATGTTCCGTCAACAATCCTTTCAGTTTCCGTCTGTTACATTATGTTCCGTCAACAATCCTTTCAGTTTCCGTCTGTTACAGTATGTTCCGTCAACAATCCTTTCAGTTTCCGTCTGTTACAGTATGTTCCGTCAACAATCCTTTCAGTTTCCGTCTGTTACAGTATGTTCCGTCAACAATCCTTTCAGTTTCCGTCTGTTACAGTATGTTCCGTCAACAATCCTTTCAGTTTCCGTCTGTTACAGTATGTTCCGTCAACAATCCTTTCAGTTTCCTCTGTTACAGTATGTTCTGTCAAAAATCCTTTCGGTTTCCTCTGTTACAGTATGTTCGTCAACAATCCTTTCGGTTTTCCTCTGTTACAGTATGTTCTGTCAACAATCCTTTCGGTTCTCCGTCTGTTACAGTATGTTCCGTCAACAAACCTTTCAGTTTCCGTTGTTACAGTAGTTCCGTCAACAAACCTTTCAGTTTCCGTCTGTTACAGTGTGTTCCGTCAAAAATCCGTTCGGTTTCCTTCCTTTACACACGTTCGCTCAACACTCCATTCAGTTTTATCGCTCCAACCGCACACTAACATCTACATTATGCTGTGCAACATTCTACAATGTATTTCTCCACTGCACGCTATGCCTAGGCAGCCTAAGGACTGCTCACACGATCGACATACCTCTCGGCGGCGACGCCCCCTCTGAGGTCCCACCCGCTGCTGCCCAGGCTCCTGCATGCGTCCCTTCTGCATGTTCAGCTGCTGTTCCAGCCGCCAAACTGTTCCATCCTTCGACTTGATCCCTTCCAGCTGTAAAAGAACACGCCAACAGTCATATCACAAATGTATAACTCATAATTACCACGTACCCGAATTTCGCTCAGCTTACCAACGAACCACATCTTGCGTACAAAGACAACGTGTAACAAATCTATAATTATAAACGAGATAATCAATTAAGGCCCACTACAGTCGCCACGGCCGAGCTATTAACTATCGATCATTATCGATCATTATCGACTGATTTCAATTTATGTCGACTATTTCGCCTCGCGCTACTCAAAGGACTGTTTCGTTAGTCCTTTCTTGACTCTTATATATCACAACGTTATCACCTGTATCAAAGTGCTGCCATCTGGTTGTGTTATGTTTTACTCGATTCTCAACTGTTTTTCCTGCAACCCGGTAAACATGGACCTAGGGTCATTACAAGTAAGGGACAAGCCTTGGTCCCTAAACAGATTTATGTCGCATTTGGCGCGGAACATTCCGTAAGCATCCTAAATCTACTGCCAAAATTTGAAGCTCCTACTTGAATTTCCTGCAGCGCTACGGCTGTCAGACACACAGACATCTTCCTTTATTGTGCAAAGTCTATTTAACGTTTGTGACGTTACACTGTTTGGCCCGCAAAAATGAGAATTAACTCCAAATCTGAAGTGATCGGAAATATAGATCCAGATTAATAATACTAGCGAAACAAATAGTGCTTACATAAGAATGGAACCGGACACAAAATATCTCATCTTTTCTAGCAAATTCTAGCTTAAACACTTTTGTTTTGACGCATACTTATTTAACAAGGCACTGGTTGTATTCCGGATCCGCGCAGAAAAACGAAAAGTCGTCATGTAAATGTCCGTTATTTTGTCCGAATTTAAACGAAATTAGAGGGGTTCGAAAACCTTAGTTACAGTATCCAATATATAATTTAATGGAAATAAGGTCATTGTTTCTGTGGTTCTGTCATGGAGGTTGTAACGTCCTAAGTTGTTTGCTGAAGCATTCTCAATGGCATATCGGTCAGTCGTGAAGCACAAAGTGACTGAAGAAGACTGACACGAGTTCTTGTCCGGATACGAATAAAATTCATCCCACTGTCCAAGACTGTCCACAAAATTGTCCGCGCACACAGTGCACTGTACATCACAAATATTGTAGACCAAATTTTATAATAAAGTATCCGAAAATTATGAATCGAGAACACCAACATTTCTCACGCCAAAATGTTGGTGTTCTGTTAACTTACAAGCTTCATCTTAACACTTCATAGTCTAACAAAGTGACAGTAACCTTCTATCCAACGCTCACCGATTAGAGAAAAGCATTGCTTCTTTGAAGCTTCCCAGGATTCGCCCGTTTGTCCGTCTGGTAAGAACAGCTTGTAGATGAAGATGAGTATGGAGCTGGGGAGGCGCGTTCATAAAGGCTCCAGGGCTTTCCTAACAAAAACTTTATTCGGATATTAAGGTTAATTTTTCTCAACATTTCTGGGAGGTCTGCAACCCTTATGGACGAGTGGATATGGAGCAATGGTGGAATGTTACTGACAGGGCAAAACTGAAGTACATCACTGCTCCAATATGAAGTTCTGGGGGCACAGTGCTACTGACATCACTGCTCCACTGTGAATCTCTGAGGGCACAGTGCAACTGACATCACTGCTCCATTGTGAAGTTCTGGGGGCACAGTGCTACTGACATCACTGCTCCATTGTGAAGATCTGGGGGCACAGTGCTACTGACATCACTGCTCCATTGTGAAGTTCTGGGGGCACAGTGCTACTGACATCACTGCTCCATGTGAAGATCTGGGGCACAGAGTTACTGACATCACTGCTCCATTGTGAAGTTCTGGGGGCACAGTGCTACTGACATCACTGCTCCATTGTGAAGTTCTGGGGCACAGTGCTACTGACATCACTGCTCCATTGTGAAGATCTGGGGCACAGTGTTACTGACATCACTGCTCCAGTATGAATCTCTAGGGGCACAGTGTTACTGACATCACTGCTCCACTATGAATCTCTAGGGGCACAGTGTTACTGACATCACTGCTCCACTATGAATCTCTAGGGGCACAGTGTTACTGACATCACTGCTCCATTCTGAATCTCTAGGGGCACAGTGTTACTGACATCACTGCTCCACTGTGAATCTCTAGGGGCACAGTGTTACTGATATCACTGCTCCACTGTGAATCTCTAGAGGCACAGTGTTACTAACATCACTGCTCCACTGTGAATCTCTAGGGGCACAGTGTTACTGACATCACTGCTCCACTGTGAATCTCTAGGGGCACAGTGTTACTGACATCACTGCTCCACTGTGAATCTCTAGGGGCACAGTGTTACTGACATCACTGCTCCACTGTGAATCTCTAGAGGCACAGTGTTACTGACATCACTGCTCCACTGTGAATCTCTAGAGGCACAGTGCTACTGACATCACTGCTCCACTCTGAATCTCTAGAGGCACAGTGCTACTGACATCACTGCTCCACTGTGAATCTCTAGAGGCACAGTGTTACTGACATCACTGCTCCACTCTGAATCTCTAGAGGCACAGTGCTACTGACATCACTGCTTCACTGTGAATCTCTAGAGGCACAGTGTTACTGACATCACTGCTCCACTCTGAATCTCTAGAGGCACAGTGTTACTGACATCACTGCTCCACTGTGAATCTCTAGGGGCACAGTGTTACTGACATCACTGCTCCACTGTGAATCTCTAGAGGCACAGTGTTACTGACATCACTGTTCCACTGTGAATCTCTAGAGGCACAGTGTTACTGACATCACTGCTCCACTGTGAATCTCTAGAGGCACAGTGTTACTGACATCACTGCTCCACTCTGAATCTCTAGAGGCACAGTGCTACTGACATCACTGCTTCACTGTGAATCTCTAGAGGCACAGTGTTACTGATATCACTGCTCCACTCTGAATCTCTAGAGGCACAGTGCTACTGACATCACTGCTTCACTGTGAATCTCTAGAGGCACAGTGTTACTGACATCACTGCTCCACTCTGAATCTCTAGAGGCACAGTGCTACTGACATCACTGCTCCACTGTGAATCTTAGAGGCACAGTGTTACTGACATCACTGCTCCACTGTGAATCTCTAGAGGCACAGTGTTACTGACATCACTGCTTCACTGTGAATCTCTAGAGGCACAGTGTTACTGACATCACTGCTCCACTCTGAATCTCTAGAGGCACAGTGCTACTGACATCACTGCTTCACTGTGAATCTCTAGAGGCACAGTGTTACTGACATCACTGCTCCACTCTGAATCTCTAGAGGCACAGTGTTACTGACATCACTGCTCCACTGTGAATCTCTAGGGGCACAGTGTTACTGACATCACTGCTCCACTGTGAATCTCTAGAGGCACAGTGTTACTGACATCACTGCTCCACTCTGAATCTCTAGAGGCACAGTGTTACTGACATCACTGCTCCACTGTGAATCTCTAGAGGCACAGTGTTACTGACATCACTGCTCCACTGTGAATCTCTAGAGGCACAGTGTTACTGACATCACTGCTCCACTCTGAATCTCTAGAGGCACAGTGCTACTGACATCACTGCTTCACTGTGAATCTCTAGAGGCACAGTGTTACTGACATCACTGCTCCACTCTGAATCTCTGGGGGCACAGTGCTACTGACATCACTGCTCCACTGTGAATCTCTAGAGGCACAGTGCTACTGACATCACTGCTTCACTGTGAATCTCTAGAGGCACAGTGTTACTGACATCACTGCTCCACTCTGAATCTCTGGGGGCACAGTGCTACTGACATCACTGCTCCACTGTGAATCTCTAGAGGCACAGTGCTACTGACATCACTGCTCCACTGTGAACTAGCCAAAAGATGAAAAGTGAAATGTAATGTGTGAGCAACAAACACAGTATTATGTTCCGTTAATAAGTACTGGCTTTGTCTGAAGAAATGTAGCAACTTAAGTACTGTGTGGGAAAGACCCCAAGGGCAGCCACAGGTAGCTACACATGCCGTGTTTATTGTGATCGAATATTCGACATAGCAGACCAGTTTTTGTACCGCATTCCGTTGCTAACCAACAGCAGGTTGCCTCATTCGTTCACTTCACAAGCTATTGTAGTGCACTCTTCACAGCTCTTCTTTAGAAGCTAATGGTTCCTCAGCTAGTCTAATAATTCCCCACATTTAAAGCTACCAGATTGTTCATTACCCTATTCACAAAATCCTGCCACATTTTACTATCCTGAGCCGTATTAATCCAGTCCATGCCTCTACATCCCAGTGCTTAAAATCGATTTTAATATTATCCTCCCATCTATGCCTACTTCTTCCAAGTGTTCTTCTTCAAGTTAATCCAAAAAATCCTCCAGGTATTTCTCTCCTCCACCATACGTGCCACATGGCCAGCCACTTCCATCTCATTTGTCATGATTTGATCACCTAATAATATTTTGTGCACAGTATAAATCACGAAGCTCCTCATTATGCAGTTTTCTCCAGTCTGCCTTCAATTCCTACAACTTAGGCCCAAATATCCTCAGCAAACTTTTCTTGGTCATCATCCGCTTGTGTTAATACAATGATAAAGAGATACCAAGATTCACACCCATATGACACAAGAGGAAAAACCACTTGTTGCTCAGCGATCCTCAAGCCATAAACAGCAGCCAGACAACACAGCGATCCTCATGCCATAAACAGCAGCCAGACAACACAGCGATCCTCATGCCATAAACAGCAGCCAGACAACACAGCGATCCTCAAGCCATAAACAGCAGCCAGACAACACAGCGATCCTAATGCCATAAACAGCAGCCAGACAACACAGCGATCCTAATGCCATAAACAGCAGCCAGACAACACAGCGATCCTAATGCCATAAACAGCAGCCAGACAACACAGCGATCCTAATGCCATAAACAGCAGCCAGACAACACAGCGATCCTCATGCCATAAACAGCAGCCAGACAACACAGCGATCCTCAAGCCATAAACAGCAGCCAGACAACACAGCGATCCTCATGCCATAAACAGCAGCCAGACAACACAGCGATCCTCAAGCCATAAACAGCAGCCAGACAACACAGCGATATTGCCTTTGAACGAAGACGACAGACATTGACACACGTTTGTTGACAGCGGAAGATTAGGTATGAAATTTAGAATTGTAAAACATTTGTTAACTGATTTATATTTTAAACATCTGTAGCAATTCTAATTAACAATTCTGTATGGTCTGACAGAATTTGCTGTATTTGTATGTCTTTGTGTATAACTCCCTGATAATGACCTTTCAGAGGTCGAAACATGTAGCAGCGACATAAGTGATAAGTGATGGTTTAGTATTGATTGTGTATTTTTTGTATTAAATACTGTATAAGCTGTCTGCCATTGGCCGGGATAGCTCAGTCGGTATAGTGACTCGCTACGGGCTGGACGATCCGGGGATCGAATCCCGGTGGGGGCGAGATTTTCAGCACCCGTCCAGACCGGCCCTGGGGCCTACCCAGCCTCCTGTACAATGGGTATCGGGTCATTACCGGTGGTAAAGCGGCCGGGGAGTGGCGTTGACCACCTACCCCCATCTAGCGCCGAGGTTAAAGAAAGAGTATAGCTATACCTCTACTCCCCCTCTGGGCCTTCATGGCTTGTTATAGGGTGAACTTTACCTTTATGAGCTGTCTGCCATCTTTCCTCGCTTTCCGCCACCCTATCCTGTCGTATTACCTGTAACTACGTCACGCAATCACTTGACTTGCTAACTTGCGTCTAAATTTGTGTCTCGGACTTTGACATTACAAATTGTGGTTTGGCTTGCTTATGGTTGTGTACAGGCGTTCTTGGGGCTGTTTGTGGTTTATTTTAGTCTCCATCTCCGTGTTCGTTTTCTTTATTTACCGGAAACATGAAGCAACATTTTGTGTTTATAATGAATGTGGAGCATGTCCTCCAGTCTCATTTCTGTTCAATACGCTAATGTTCCGACAGACGAACTGTCAGTATTGGGTTATTATTACTTCTAATTTATTTTACAATGAATTTGGTATTTGATATCACTTTAACTATTGCTTCTCATCTGGCGTCACGTGTTACAGATTTCCCCAGAGCTCTTCCACGTGTTGCCTGCTTACATCGGACAAGTTTTGTGTTGGCAATTGCAGATTTCTGACGCCAGGGTAGTGTGACCCTGTCAGTAATATGGCGCCATGACACCATTAGGGCAGTGTGACCCTGTCAGTAATATGGCGCCATGTCACCTTTAGGGCAGTGTGACCCTGTCAGTAATATGGCGCCATGTCACCTTTAGGGCAGTGTGACCCTGTCAGTAATATGGCGCCATGTCACCATTAGGGCAGTGTGACCCTGTCAGTAATATGGCGCCATGTCACCTTTAGGGCAGTGTGACCCTGTCAGTAATATGGCGCCATGTCACCTTTAGGGCAGTGTGACCCTGTCAGTAATATGGCGCCATGTCACCTTTAGGGCAGTGTGACCCTGTCAGTAATATGGCGCCATGTCACCTTTAGGGCAGTGTGACCCTGTCAGTAATATGGCGCCATGTCAACTTTAGGGCAGTGTGACCCTGTCAGTAATATGGCGCCATGTCACCTTTAGGGCAGTGTGACCCTGTCAGTAATATGGCGCCATGTCACCTTTAGGGCAGTGTGACCCTGTCAGTAATATGGCGCCATGTCACCTTTAGGGCAGTGTGACCTGTCAGTAATATGGCGCCATGTCACCTTTAGGGCAGTGTGACCCTGTCAGTAATATGGCGCCATGTCACCTTTAGGGCAGTGTGACCCTGTCAGTAATATGGCGCCATGTCACCTTTAGGGCAGTGTGACCCTGTCAGTAATATGGCGCCATGTCACCTTTAGGGTATTGTGACCCTGTCAGTAATATGGCGCCATGTCACCTTTAGGGCAGTGTGACCCTGTCAGTAATATGGCGCCATGTCACCTTTAGGGCAGTGTGACCCTGCCAATAATATGGCGCCATGTCACCTTTAGGGCAGTGTGACCCTGTCAGTAATATTGCGCCATGTCACCTTTAGGGCAGTGTGACCCTGTCAGTAATATGGCGCCATGTCACCTTTAGAGCAGTGTGACCCTGTCAGTAATATGGCGCCATGTCACCTTTAGGGCAGTGTGACCCTGTCAGTAATATGGCGCCATGTCACCTTTAGGGCAGTGTGACCCTGTCAGTAATATGGCGCCATGTCACATTTAGGGCAGTGTGACCCTGTCAGTAATATGGCGCCATGTCACCTTTAGGGCAGTGTGACCTTGTCAGTAATATGGCGCCATGTCACCTTTAGGGCAGTGTGACCCTGTCAGTAATATGGCGCCATGTCAACTTTACAGTTCAAAGAGTGCGGCCCTGCGAGATGAGAATTAATAAACACCTTAACACAATCAGTATGCCACCTTCGCTGTTCTATTTCATAGCAACCGTCCTACAACCAATACGTAATTCCTGTTACTCTCTCTTGTACTGCTTGTGCCAAATGTATTGAACGCGAGATTATTATTTTTTTTTGGTATGCAGAAATTAAATATTTAAGTAATTGTTTTAAAAATTGCGTGCGATTAAGAAAACATGATAGGAACTGGGATATGCGAAGCGTAGAAACATTAATGTCCTGCGCATGCGCACAGCGAGGAAGCAAACGCTGATTCGTGAAGAAAGGAACTTTAAGTCTTCATGTAAACTTGCCTTTAAAATTCAGTGATATAAATTGAACTGAAAAGCTTTGAAAATGTACGTAGAAATTCCCAATAACGATTTGTATTTAGAGCTACAGAATTGCTAAATGCCTAAAGAGAGACATAGTGACGTTAACAGGCACTGCGTGGAAATTGGACGAACATTATGACCACGTGACAAACGTTCGTGTGTATTTGATGTTATGTGATTATGTGTGTCCACAACAGCAGACAGCAATCGTTTAAATCCTAGTGGTTACTATATGTACCGCCATGTCCCAGTGGTCACTATATGTACCACCACGTTTAACATTCAACAATTCTACGTTCTGCCCACACAGTATATATATGTGTTTTGTGTGGATCTCAGAACAAACAGCGATTATTTCACTGTACAACATTAACTGACTGATTTGTATAACTGAGACGGAGTGTGTTTACTGCGCGGAACGAACTGTATTTATGTGTTTTGTGGGGATCTCAGAACAAACAGCGATTATTTCACTGTACAGCATTAACTGACTGGTTTGTATAACTGAGACGGAGTGTATTTACTGCGCGGTACGGACTGTATTTATGTGTTTTGTGTGGATCTCAGAACAAACAGCGATTATTTCACTGTACAGCATTAACTGACTGGTTTGTATAACTGAGACGGAGTGTATTTACTGCGCGGTACGGACTGTATTTATGTGTTTTGTGTGGATCTCAGAACAAACAGCGATTATTTCACTGTACAACATTAACTGACTGGTTTGTATAACTGAGACGGAGTGTATTTACTGCGCGGTACGGACTGTATTTATGTGTTTTGTGTGGATCTCAGAACAAACAGCGATTATTTCACTGTACAGCATTAACTGACTGGTTTGTATAACTGAGACGGAGTGTGTTTACTGCGCGGTACGGACTGTATTTATGTGTTTTGTGTGGATCTCAGAACAAACAGCGATTATTTCACTGTACAACATTAACTGACTGGTTTGTATAACTGAGACGGAGTGTGTTTACTGCGCGGTACGGACTGTATTTATGTGTTTTGTGTGGATCTCAGAACAAACAGCGATTATTTCACTGTACAACATTAACTGACTGGTTTGTATAACTGAGACGGAGTGTGTTTACTGCGCGGTACGGACTGTATTTATGTGTTTTGTGTGGATCTCAGAACAAACAGCGATTATTTCACTGTACAATATTAACTGACTGGTTTGTATAACTGAGACGGAGTGTGTTTACTGCGCGGTACGGACTGTATTTATGTGTTTTGTGTGGATCTCAGAACAAACAGCGATTATTTCACTGTACAATATTAACTGACTGGGTTTGTATAACTGAGACGGAGTGTGTTTACTGCGCGGTACGGACTGTATTTATGTGTTTTGTGTGGATCTCAGAACAAACAGCGATTATTTCACTGTACAACATTAACTGACTGGTTTGTATAACTGAGACGGAGTGTGTTTACTGCGCGGTACGGACTGTATTTATGTGTTTTGTGTGGATCTCAGAACAAACAGCGATTATTTCACTGTACAACATTAACTGACTGGTTTGTATAACTGAGACGGAGTGTGTTTACTGCGCGGTACGGACTGTATTTATGTGTTTTGTGTGGATCTCAGAACAAACAGCGATTATTTCACTGTACAACATTAACTGACTGGTTTGTATAACTGAGACGGAGTGTGTTTACTGCGCGGTACGGACTGTATTTATGTGTTTTGTGTGGATCTCAGAACAAACAGCGATTATTTTACTGTACAACATTAACTGACTGGTTTGTATAACTGAGACGGAGTGTGTTTACTGCGCGGTACGGACTGTATTTATGTGTTTTGTGTGGATCTCAGAACAAACAGCGATTATTTCACTGTACAACATTAACTGACTGGTTTGTATAACTGAGACGGAGTGTGTTTACTGCGCGGTACGGACTGTATTTATGTGTTTTGTGTGGATCTCAGAACAAACAGCGATTATTTTACTGTACAACATTAACTGACTGGTTTGTATAACTGAGACGGAGTGTGTTTACTGCGCGGTACGGACTGTAATTATGTGTTTTGTGTGGATCTCAGAACAAACAGCGATTATTTCACTGTACAACATTAACTGACTGGTTTGTATAACTGAGACGGAGTGTGTTTACTGCGCGGTACGGACTGTAATTATGTGTTTTGTGTGGATCTCAGAACAAACAGCGATTATTTCACTGTACAACATTAACTGACTGGTTTGTATAACTGAGACGGAGTGTGTTTACTGCGCGGTACGGACTGTAATTATGTGTTTTGTGTGGATCTCAGAACAAACAGCGATTATTTCACTGTACAACATTAACTGACTGATTTGTATAACTGAGACGGAGTGTGTTTACTGCGCGGTACGGACTGAATTTTTAGATACAACTCCAGAAGCTGACAGTCGCTCAGTCAATAAATTCCTCTTCACCTGTTGGACGAACACCTTATTATTGTGTGTGCATTCTGAACTCTGACCCTAACTCAATTTAAGCTCCAATTCTTTATGATGGCATCTAGGAGAATGAGCGTAGAGCGCCATTCATTCTTAATGTTATAGAAGTTGGTACCACTGGTCTTTAAATGTTACGTGTTGTCATCACTGGATTCTAAGAACTTGTTACTTCTCTGTATAACTTCCAGCTATTTGCCGAAAAAATGCCTGTGTCTGGCATTCAATTAGTACTCGAGCAAACCACCTGAGGAACACCGCAATGCGTGTCACGCAACGTGAAATTTCCCGCGCAACCAACGTCACCTCGCGGCTGTTTCGTGAAGTGCTGCTGTCATAAAACTAAGTGCAATGGAGCCACTTATAGGAAATTACAGTACTTACTGGACCTGCGTGACATATATAGCCTAAACTGTAACACGCACTTATGCCAATTAAAGCCCCATATCGATATTACTGTAGAAACTTGAAAAACACGAATACTGCTATACTGTGGTAAATACTGTGCTTGGCTTACTGAGTTAAGCTATATAGTGCTAAGTGACGCTAAACAACACTAAGTAATGCTATGTAAAGTTAAGTAACACTAAATAACGTCAAGTAACTTTTCGTAATGCTACATAACGCTAAGTAACATTTCGTAAATCTAAGTAGCACTTTTTAATACTAAGTTACACTTCGTAATGCTAAATAACGCCAAGTGATACTTCATAACGCTAAGTAACGCCAAATAACGCTAAGTGCTACTTCGTAACGCTAAGTAACACTAAGTGATACTTCGTAATGCTAAGTAACGCTGATACTTCGTAACGCTAAGTAAGGCTAAGTGATACTTCTTAACGCTAAGTAACGCCAAATAACGCTAAGTGCTACTTCGTAACGCTAAGTAACACTAAGTGATACTTCGTAATGCTAAGTAACGCTGATACTTCGTAACGCTAAGTAAGACTAAGTGATATTTCTTAACGCTAAGTGACGCTAAATAACTCTAAGTGATACTTCTTAACGCTAAATGATACTTCGTAACGCTAAGTGATACTTCGTAACGCTAAGTGATACTTCGTAACGGTAAGTGACGCTAAATAACTCTAAGTGATACTTCTTAACGCTAAATGATACTTCGTAACGCTAAGTGATACTTCGTAACGCTAAGTGATACTTCGTAACGGTAAGTGACGCTAAATAACTCTAAGTGATACTTCGTAACGCTAAGTGATACTTCGTAACGCTAAGTGATACTTCGTAACGCTAAGTGATACTTCGTAATGCTAAGTAACGCTAAGTGATACTTCGTAACGGTAAGTGACACTTCCTGACGCTAAGTAACGCCACCAACAACATAATTATAATCTGTTAAAAAGCACATTTATCTTGTATAGAATATTTCAATCCTGCTTTAACTGTATGTATTTTAAAATAGAGGGTGTATCTTTTTAACAACGCAGCCTACAACAGATTGTGGAACCATACAAACAGTGGCTTGTAAATGACGATTGGTTTAAATTTGGCAGTCTGTGCTGCCTGAGGATGTTGCACTAGCACCGAAACATGTCGCAGCTTTATGTATAACACTTATATGTGAATATTAGAGTGCACTGTGCTAGTGTAATAAATTGACTATATCGATCATGTGTAAGTCAAGGATGAGATGGGCTGGTTATGTGGCACGTATAAGAGAGAACAGAAATGTGTGCAGGTTTAATAGCAAATGTTTTTGAAACAGGTATAACGCTGCCTGGCCGTTCCGAGGTGAGCCTAACAGTGACCACGCCGTGCCGACTGCAGCTGTGTACAGCTAGCAAGTTACATGGTCACTGCTGTACATCCAGCGAAACAGGCTGTGATTAACGACTTAGAATTGTACGCTAATTACGATAAGTCATATACTTTAACCCTACATATGAAGCCATAACCAATTACGTTTAATGGTTAGTTATGTCTCCGTGGCTACAATGGTATCGCCTCTTACAAGAGCGGAAGATAAGTCGTCTGGTAATGTGGAACACATTGTTACCATGAAGCATGTGGCCGGTGTGGGTGGTCTGGTATTGTGACGTGTCAGAACAGTTGACTGACTTAGCTGACTGCTGAGTGGTCTGGTATTGTGACGTGTCAGAACAGTTGACTGACTTAGCTGACTGCTGAGTGGTCTGGTATTGTGACGTGTCAGAACAGTTGACTGACTTAGCTGACTGCTGAGTGGTCTGGTATTGTGACGTGTCAGAACAGTTGACTGACTTAGCTGACTGCTGAGTGGTCTGGTATTGTGACGTGTCAGAACAGTTGACTGACTTAGCTGACTGCTGAGTGGTCTGGTGTTGTGACGTGTCAGAACAGTTGACTGACTTAGCTGACTGCTGAGTGGTCTGGTATTGTGACGTGTCAGAACAGTTGACTGACTTAGCTGACTGCTGAGTGGTCTGGTATTGTGACGTGTCAGAACAGTTGACTGACTTAGCTGACTGCTGAGTGGTCTGGTATTGTGACGTGTCAGAACAGTTGACTGACTTAGCTGACTGCTGAGTGGTCTGGTATTGTGACGTGTCAGAACAGTTGACTGACTTAGCTGACTGCTGAGTGGTCTGGTATTGTGACGTGTCAGAACAGTTGACTGACTTAGCTGACTGCTAAGTGGTCTGGTATTGTGACGTGTCAGAACAGTTGACTGACTTAGCTGACTGCTGAGTGGTCTGGTGTTGTGACGTGTCAGAACAGTTGACTGACTTAGCTGACTGCTGAGTGGTCTGGTATTGTGACGTGTCAGAACAGTTGACTGACTTAGCTGACTGCTGAGTGGTCTGGTATTGTGACGTGTCAGAACAGTTGACTGACTTAGCTGACTGCTGAGTGGTCTGGTATTGTGACGTGTCAGAACAGTTGACTGACTTAGCTGACTGCTAAGTGGTCTGGTATTGTGACGTGTCAGAACAGTTGACTGACTTAGCTGACTGCTGAGTGGTCTTGTATTGTGACGTGTCAGAACAGTTGACTGACTTAGCTGACTGCTGAGTGGTCTTGTATTGTGACGTGTCAGAACAGTTGACTGACTTAGCTGACTGCTGAGTGGTCTGGTATTGTGACGTGTCAGAACAGTTGACTGACTTAGCTGACTGCTGAGTGGTCTGGTATTGTGACGTGTCAGAACAGTTGACTGACTTAGCTGACTGCTGAGTGGTCTGGTATTGTGACGTGTCAGAACAGTTGACTGACTTAGCTGACTGCTAAGTGGTCTGGTATTGTGACGTGTCAGAACAGTTGACTGACTTAGCTGACTGCTGAGTGGTCTTGTATTGTGACGTGTCAGAACAGTTGACTGACTTAGCTGACTGCTGAGTGGTCTTGTATTGTGACATGTCAGAACAGTTGACTGACTGCTGAGAGCTTTCTGTGAATTAAATCAACTTCCTTCTTGTATAAATTGCAGTTCGTAGATCTAACAGCAGTTGTTAAAACCGAACGCTCATTTTCATGGCGAACAAAACAAGTCTTTGGCCGCGATCTGTATTTAATAACAGTTTTACTTACATATCAACTAGCAAGGTTTACTGCCGTGTCCACTAGAACCCACTACATCAGTGGTTCTCAAAGTTTGGTGTGCGAAGGCAGGCGAGGCGTTCCGCGAAAATGTTTTCGGGTTCCGAATATAAGGAAAATTTTTGCATTTAAAGTTTAATATTCCACAAAATCTGTTTACGTCAAATAACGATATAGCACAGCGGTTTTAAGTAGATCAAAGACTTTTGCTTTCTGTTTTGCTATTTTTATTTTTATTATTGCTGGGGAAACCAAAGTTCTTGTAAGAATTTTCGCTTTGACATAAGGAAATATTTGACAGTTTTAAGAATGTGTTTTTGTAATTCTTATCGCGTTCTGTGCCTTAGGGTTGTGCGAGTTGAGATAAATTTGGAAAGGGGGACAACTGGATTTTAGTGATACTTCTTAAAGGGAAAGCGGTACTAGAAATACTGGTACCACTGCGCTAGACTGCCTGTTCTTCTATTCTTATCAGTCCAAACACCAATTCCCAAACACCCTCCATTAATTTCCGTCCCTTAAGGTAAGAAAGGACTTTCATGTCCATATGTAACAAAATTTAAGGCTACGAATTCATATAACATTTAAGTATATTTAAACAAATAAACTGTCAATTGCTATGATTTTATACCATCGGTGTTAGAGTAATGAATCAGTATGGAGCGTTGGTGGAATTATAAAGATAAGAGGATAGAATTACTTTGAAAACACCCTGTTCCAGTGCTACTTTGCCCACCACAAATCCCATATGGACTGCCCTGGGTTCGAACGCGGGGCTTGACCCCACAGCATCCAAAATAACTCTCAGCTGTCCGTCACAAAACTGATATTTGTGCCCATGAAATAATTCAGCAGATACGAACTGAGGACTAATGCAGAACAAGAGGTTACACCATCATAACAAGATGTTAGACCATCATAACAAGATGTTAGACCATCATAACAAGATGTTACACCATCATAACAAGATGTTACACCATCATAACAAGATGTTACGCCATCATAACAAGATGTTACGCCATCATAACAAGATGTTACGCCATCATAACAAGATGTTACGCCATCATAACAAGATGTTACGCCATTATAACAAGATGTTACGCCACCATAACAAGATGTTACACCATCATAACAAGATGTTACGCCATCATAACAAGATGTTACGCCATCATAACAAGATGTTACGCCATCATAACAAGATGTTACACCATCATAACAAGATGTTACGCCATCATAACAAGATGTTACACCATTTGTACTCATTAGATATTTTTGTGTGATCAAAACAAGGAGGATACAAGTGTAGGGCATGTAGCACGTATGGGGATAAATGCTTTGAGGCATTTCTTGAGCGTAAAGGAAAGATGTCACTTGAAAGACATTGGGTAGATGGGAGGATATTATTAAATGGATCTTAAATGGGATGGCGTCGTGCGTTGGATTGATCTGGCTCAGTATAGTGAATGATGTCGGGCTGTTTTGAACAAGAAAATGAGTCTCGGATTGCTTAATATGTGAGACATTTCTTGTCTAGCTGAGCAACTACTAGTTTCGCGTAGATGTGGTCCATGACTTAGTACTTACTTAGGTAGGTAGTAGGTAGTATGTACGTAGGTAGGCAGGTAGGTAGGTACGTGAGTGGATAGGTAGGTAGGTACGTACTACGTAGGTAGTTGGTAGGTAGGTTCGTAGGTACGTGAGTGACAGGTAGGTAGGTAGGCAGGTATACGTGAGTGGTATAGGTATAGTATAGTCAGTAGTTCAGGTAGTAGTCAGTCAGTATTACTGAGTAACAGTTAGCCAGAAACCATTGTATTAGTAATTCAGTTACTTATTATCTGCCCAACATGTATTATTCAGTTACATCACTTTGCGGTCCTTCCTAACGAATACGTTTGTAACAGAACTCCAGAGCACTGCCGTTACAACACTACTTACAGCGCGCCTTCTGCAGTAGGAAGTACTGTAACAGTGTTTGTACACAGTCTGCTGCTGTTGACACTAATGATAGCGGAACACTGCTCGCTGTTTTCCGTGAATCACGTGACTGTTGTCACAATATGATTCCTCTGAGATGCAGACAATGCTGGAGCCCGATGCGCGCGCTGCGTGATATTGCCAAGTCTCATGTCAAATTGAAGTCTATTACGAGAGTCACGATCAAGTAATGCCACTAGCAAGACTATGTGCTGATGTATACACAGAGTGTTGCAGTAATGCCATGAATATACAGAGTGTTGCAGTAATGCCATGAATATACAGAGTGTTGCAGTAATGACATGAATATACAGAGTGTTGCAGTAATGCCATGAATACACAGAGTGTTGCAGTAATGCCATGAATATACAGAGTGTTGCAGTAATGCCATGAATATACAGAGTGTTGCAGTAATGCCATGAATATACAGAGTGTTGCAGTAATGCCATGAATACACAGAGTGTTGCAGTAATGCCATGAATATACAGAGTGTTGCAGTAATGCCATGAATATACAGAGTGTTGCAGTAATGCCATGAATATACAGAGTGTTGCAGTAATGCCATGAATATACAGAGTGTTGCAGTAATGCCATGAATATACAGAGTGTTGCAGTAATGCCATGAATATACAGAGTGTTGCAGTATAATGCCATGAATACACAGAGTGTTGCAGTAATGCCATGAATATACAGAGTGTTGCAGTAATGCCATGAATATACAGAGTGTTGCAGTAATGCCATGAATATACAGAGTGTTGCAGTAATGCCATGAATATACAGAGTGTTGCAGTAATGCCATGAATATACAGAGTGTTGCAGTAATGCCATGAATATACAGAGTGTTGCAGTAATGCCATGAATATACAGAGTGTTGCAGTAATGCCATGAATATACAGAGTGTTGCAGTAATGCCATGAATATACAGAGTGTTGCAGTAATGCCATGAATATACAGAGTGTTGCAGTAATGCCATGAATATACAGAGTGTTGCAGTAATGCCATGAATATACAGAGTGTTGCAGTAATGCCATGAATATACAGAGTGTTTCAGTAATGCCATGAATATACAGAGTGTTGCAGTAATGCCATGAATATACAGAGTGTTGCAGTAATGCCATGAATATACAGAGTGTTGCAGTAATGCCATGAATATACAGAGTATTGCAGTAATGCCATGAATATACAGAGTGTTACAGTAATGCCATGAATATACAAAGTGTTGCGGTAATGCCATGAATATACAGAGTGTTGCAGTAATGCCATGAATATACAGTGTTGCAGTAATGCCATGAATATACAGAGTGTTGCAGTAATGCCATGAATATACAGAGTGTTGCAGTAATGCCATGAATATACAAAGTGTTGCGGTAATGCCATGAATATACAGAGTGTTGCGGTAATGCCATGAATATACAAAGTGTTGCGGTAATGCCATGAATATACAGAGTGTTGCAGTAATGCCATGAATATACAGTGTTGCAGTAATGCCATGAATATACAGAGTGTTGCAGTAATGCCATGAATATACAGAGTGTTGCAGTAATGCCATGAATATACAGAGTGTTGCAGTAATGCCATGAATATACAGTGTTGCAGTAATGCCATGAATATACAGAGTGTTGCAGTAATGCCATGAATATACAGAGTGTTGCAGTAATGCCATGAATATACAAAGTGTTGCGGTAATGCCATGAATATACAGAGTGTTGCAGTAATGCCATGAATATACAGTGTTGCAGTAATGCCATGAATATACAGAGTGTTGCAGTAATGCCATGAATATACAGAGTGTTGCAGTAATGCCATTAATATACAGAGTGTTGCGGTAATGCCATGAATACACTGAGTGTTGCAGTAATGCCATGAATACACAGAGCTTTGCAGTAATGCCATGAATATACAGAGTGTTGCAGTAATGCCATTAATATACAGAGTGTTGCAGTAATGCCATGAATATACAGAGTGTTGCAGTAATGCCATGAATATACAGAGTATTGCAGTAATGCCATGAATATACAGAGTGTTACAGTAATGCCATGAATATACAAATTGTTGCGGTAATGCCATGAATATACAGAGTGTTGCGGTAATGCCATGAATATACAGAGTGTTACAGTAATGCCATGAATATACAGAGTGTTACAGTAATGCCATGTAATGCAGGGTGTTTTAGTACTGCCACGAGCCAGACTATGTTTTCATGTATATACAGGATGTTCCTGGACTGCCATGCATACACAAATAATTGTAGTGATTTAAGTTTATACAGATTTTTTTCGGTTTTGCCATAAAATGGCTGCATATGTATGCATATATAGAGTGTTCTGCAAGCCACGGAGATTCTTTTCAGGTGCTTTCGCAAAGCGAATACCGAGTACTAACATTCTGGCATGTCCTTCCGCTTTTGCGCATGGAACAATATAATTCCCACCAGACAGATTTCAACCATATTTCATCTGCTGGATTTGAAGTAAGATTTATCCACACATTATGACTCGGTTTTTGGTCGGATATAAGTAACAGCCACTGTACACGGGGCACACACACGTTTATGTGATTGGTTTTGTAATGGAGACCAACTGTGTTGTCTGTCAAGTATGAGCTATAATGTTATTCCTGTTTCCTCTAATTATAGGAAATCGGATCTCGTCCTGTACGAGATAAGTAGAAAAAACACGATATCTCGCAATTTACGAGACCAGCAAAGAATTAATTTATGAAGATCGGTTCTTGGGATTAGTGCAAGATAATTCCGGGGGGCGGGGATACAGTGTTTTGCAATAGACAACAGTGTTTTACAATAGACAGCAGTGTTTTCCAATAGACAACAGTGTTTTGCAATAGACAACAGTGTTTTGCAATAGACAACAGTATTTTACAATAGACAACAGTGTTTTACAATAGACAACAGTGTTTTCCAATAGACAACAATGTTTCGCAATAGACAACAGTGTATTGCAATAGGCAACAGTGTTTTCCAATAGCCAACAGTGTTTTGCAATAGACAATAGTGTTTTCCAATAGACAACAATGTTTCGCAATAGACAACAGTGTTTTCCAATAGACAACAATGTTTCGCAATAGACAACAGTGTATTGCAATAGGCAACAGTGTTTTCCAATAGCCAACAGTGTTTTGCAATAGACAACAGTGTATTGCAATAGGCAACAGTGTATTGCAATAGGCAACAGTGTTTTCCAATAGACAACAGTGTTTTGCAATAGACAATAGTGTTTTGCAATAGACAACAGTGTTTTGCAATAGACAACAAGCCGAACGCGCCACAATTGTTACGCCGCGCGGTAACTTCCTAGCTTGTTGCTATATTACAATGTGGATTAGATTTCTTTTTCATGGCACAACAGCCCCTAGTGGGACACGGCCCCCTCATTGTCGAGGCTTCGCTCACATCACACTCGGTAGGACTCCTCTGGACGAGGGACCAGCTCGACGCAGAGACCTCTACCTGACAACACACAACACTCACAAGAGACAGACATCCATGCCCTAGGCGGGATTCGAACCCACAATCCCAGCAAGCGAGCTGCCGAAGACCGACGCCTTAGACCGCGCGGCCTCTGGGATCGGCATATGTATATTAGACTGGGGATTGGCAATATTTGTGTCACGCGATGACAGCTGAACCAGTCACTGTCAGGCAGACGTTGCTGTAACTGTGTACACTCGATCCCCTAACGTAACACCGAATGGTGTAGCTGTAACGTCCCAGACGTTCATTTGGAAGGCGCTAGGTTCGAAAACTGTCTCGAGTCGCTGATTACCGTGACGAAAGTCTCTCGTGATTAGCGTCAGACACTGCAGACGGGTGTCAGGGCAGCGCGTCCACTGATGCACGACGACTTCCTTGTACATTCCTTCCAGATGAATCATCCGTCAGCAATCCCACAGTCCACGCGATATAATGACAGTTGCCAACAGTGTCGTTAGGGGATCCACCAAAACAGAAAGCACGACGCTAGTGTGATAATATACGTGTACGTGTGACGTAATGCATATTTGGTAAAACAGCCTAAATATACAGTATTTAGGCCAACAAACAGCACAATCAATAACAAATATCATTTGTCATTTATGATGTCCCTCCTACATGTTTCGGCCTCTACAAGGCCATCATCGGGGAGGTTATGTGCAAATGAATACAAATACAGAAAATTCTGTCGAAGATGTACATATGTAAAGTTAAAACACAATATGGCCGTGCCATGGCTCAGGCGGTTAGTCGCCTGTCTCTCACCAGGGAGGCCCGGGTTCGATCCCAGGTCAGTCAATGTGAATTGTGGTGAGCAAAGTGTCATTGGGACAGTTTTTTTCCCAGTACTTCAGTTTTCCCCTGTCAGTATCATTTCACCAATGCTCCATACTCATTCATCCATCTACCACCAACGCTGTATAATGTTTCTATCCGAGTACTTCAGTTTTCCCCTGTCAGTATCATTCCACCAATGCTCCACACTCATTCATATATATCTAACACCGACGCTGTATAATGCTTTTCTCCCAGTACTTCAGTTTCCCCTATCAGTATCATTCCACCAATGCTCCATCCTCATTCATTCATCTACCACCAACGCTGTATAATGTTTCTCTCCCAGTACTTCAGTTTCCCCTGTCAGTAACATTCCACCAATGCTCCATACTCATTCATCCATCTACCACCAACGCTGTATAATGTTTCTATCCAAGTACTTCAGTTTTCCCCTGTCAGTATCATTCCACCAATGCTCCACACTCATTCATATATATCTAACACCGACGCTGTATAATGCTTTTCTCCCAGTACTTCAGTTTCCCCTATCAGTATCATTCCACCAATGCTCCATCCTCATTCATTCATCTACCACCAACGCTGTATAATGTTTCTCTCCCAGTACTTCAGTTTCCCCTGTCAGTAACATTCCACCAATGCTCCATACTCATTCATCCATCTACCACCAACGCTGTATAATGTTTCTCTCCAAGTACTTCAGATTTCCCCTGTCAGTATCATTCCACCAATGCTCCACACTCATTCATATATATCTAACACCGACGCTGTATAATGCTTTTCTCCCAGTACTTCAGTTTTCCCCTGTCAGTATTATTCCACCAATGCTCCATACTCATTCATTCATCTACCACCAACGCTGTATAATGTTTTTTCTCCCAGTACTTCAGTATTCACCTGTCAGTATCATTCCACCAATGCTCCATACTCATTCATTCATCTACCACCAACGCTGTATAATGTTTTTCTCCCAGTAATTCAGTTTCCCCTGTCAGTATCATTCCACCAATGCTCCATACTCATTCATACATCCACAACCAACGCTGTATAATGTCTTTCTCCCAGTACTTCAGTTTCCCCTGTCAGTATCATTCCTCCAATGCTCCATAATCATTCATACATCTACCACCAACGCTGTATAATGTTTCTCTCCCAGTAATTCAGTTTTCCCCTGTCAGTAACATTTCACCAATGCTCCATACTCATTCATACATCTACCACCAACGCTGTATAATCTTTCTCTCCCAGTACTTCAGTTTCCCCTGTCAGTATCATTTCACCAATGGTCCATACTCATTCATACATCTACCACCAACGCTGTATAATGTCTTTCTCCCAGTACTTCAGGTTCCCCTGTCGGTATCATTCCACCAATGCTCCATACTCATTCATACATCTACCACCAACGCTGTATAATGTGTTTCTCTCCCAGTACTTCAGTTTCCCCTGTCAGTATCATTCCACCAATGCTCCATACTCATTCATACATCTACCACAAATGCTGATTAATGTTTTTCTCCCAGTACTTCAGTTTCCCCTGTCAGTATCATTCCTCCAATGCTCCATAATCATTCATACATCTACCACCAACGCTGAATAATGTTTTTCTCCCAGTACTTCAGGTTTCCCCTGTCAGTATCATTCCACCAATGCTCCATACTCATTCATACATCTACCACCAACGCTGTATAATGTTTCTCTCCCAGTACTTCAGTTTTCCCCTGTCAGTATCATTCCACCAATGTTCCATACTCATTCATACATCTACCACCAACGCTGTATAATGTTTTTCTCCCAGTACTTCAGTTTTCCCCTGTCAGTATCATTCCACCAACGCTCCACACTCATTCATACATCTACCACCAACGCTGTATAATGTTTCTCTCCCAGTACTTCAGTCTTCCCCTGTCAGTATCATTCCACCAATGCTCCATACTCATTCATTCATCTACCACCAACGCTGTATAATGTTTCTCTCCCAATACTTTAGTTTTCCCCTGTCAGTATCATTCCACCAATGCTCCATACTCATTCATTCATCTACCACCAACACTGTATAATGTTTTTCTCCCAGTACTTCAGTTTCCCCTGTCAGTATCATTCCACCAATGCTCCATACTCATTCATACATCTACCACCAACGCTGTATAATGTTTCTCTCCCAGTACTTCAGTTTCCCCTGTCAGTATCATTCCACCAATGCTCCATACTCATTCATACATCTACCACCAACGCTGTATAATTTTTCTCTCCAGTACTTCAGTTTCCCCTGTCAGTATCATTCCACCAATGCTCCATACTCATTCATACATCTATAACCAACGCTGTATAATGTTTCTCTCCCAGTACTTCAGTTTCCCCTGTCAGTATCATTCCACCAATGCTCCATACTCATTCATACATCTACCACCAACGCTGTATAATGTTTCTCTCCCAGTACTTCAGTTTCCCCTGTCAGTATCATTCCACCAATGCTCCATACTCATTCATAAATTTACCACCAACGCTGTATACTGTTTCTCTCCCAGTACTTCAGTTTCCCCTGTCAGTATCATTCCACCAATGCTCCATACTCATTCATCCATCTACCACCAACGCTGTATAATGTTTCTCTCCAAGTACTTCAGATTTCCCCTGTCAGTATCATTCCACCAATGCTCCACACTCATTCATATATATCTAACACCGACGCTGTATAATGCTTTTCTCCCAGTACTTCAGTTTCCCCTGTCAGTATCATTCCTCCAATGCTCCATAATCATTCATACATCTACCACCAACGCTGTATAATGTTTCTCTCCCAGTACTTCAGTTTTCCCCTGTCAGTAACATTTCACCAATGCTCCATACTCATTCATACATCTACCACCAACGCTGTATAATTTTTCTCTCCCAGTACTTCAGTTTCCCCTGTCAGTATCATTTCACCAATGGTCCATACTCATTCATACATCTACCACCAACGCTGTATAATGTCTTTCTCCCAGTACTTCAGTTTCCCTTGTCGGTATCATTCCACCAATGCTCCATACTCATTCATACATCTACCACCAACGCTGTATAATGTGTTTCTCTCCCAGTACTTCAGTTTCCCCTGTCAGTATCATTCCACCAATGCTCCATACTCATTCATACATCTACCACCAATGCTGATTAATGTTTTTCTCCCAGTACTTCAGTTTCCCCTGTCAGTATCATTCCTCCAATGCTCCATAATCATTCATACATCTACCACCAACGCTGTATAATGTTTTTCTCCCAGTACTTCAGTTTTCCCCTGTCAGTATCATTCCACCAACGCTCCACACTCATTCATACATCTACCACCAACGCTGTATAATGTTTCTCTCCCAGTACTTCAGTCTTCCCCTGTCAGTATCATTCCACCAATGCTCCATACTCATTCATTCATCTACCACCAACACTGTATAATGTTTTTCTCCCAGTACTTCAGTTTCCCCTGTCAGTATCATTCCACCAATGCTCCATACTCATTCATACATCTACCACCAACGCTGTATAATGTTTCTCTCCCAGTACTTCAGTTTCCCCTGTCAGTATCATTCCACCAATGCTCCATACTCATTCATACATCTACCACCAACGCTGTATAATTTCTCTCTCCCAGTACTTCAGTTTTCCCCTGTCAGTAACATTTCACCAATGCTCCATACTCATTCATACATCTACCACCAACACTGTATAATGTTTCTCTCCCAGTACTTCAGTTTCCCCTGTCAGTATCATTCCACCAATGCTCCATACTCATTCATACATCTACCACCAACGCTGTATAATGTTTCTCTCCCAGTACTTCAGTTTCCCCTGTCAGTATCATTCCACCAATGCTCCATACTCATTCATACATCTACCACCAACGCTGTATAATGTTTCTCTCCCAGTACTTCAGTTTCCCCTGTCAGTATCATTCCACCAATGCTCCATACTCATTCATACATCTACCACCAACGCTGTATAATGTTTCTCTCCCAGTACTTCAGTTTTCCCCTGTCAGTATCATTCCACCAATACTCCATACTCATTCATACATCTACCACCAACGCTGTATAATGTTTCTCTCCCAGTACTTCAGTTTCCCCTGTCAGTATCATTCCACCAATGCCCCACACTCATTCATACATCTACCACCAACGCTGTATAATGTTTCTCTCCCAGTACTTCAGTTTCCCTGTCAGTATCATTCCACCAATGCCCCATACTCATTCATACATCTACCACCAACGCTGTATAATGTTTCTCTCCCAGTACTTCAGTTTCCCCTGTCAGTATCATTCCACCAATGCTCCATAATCATCTACAGTGTGTCCACAAAGTCCCTTCGGGGTTTTGAAAGATTGTGGCGCGCAAACAAATTGAGCTAGCAACATGCGGTTTGCGGCAGATTACAGTGAAAATCTGGAAGTTTTTTTGCCACATGCAGTTTGCGGCAGATTACAGTGAAACTCTGGAAGTTTTTTTGCCACATGCAGTTTGCGGCAGATTACAGTGAAACTCTGGAAGTTCTTTTTGCCGCCAACAGATGACATGATGACCCGTATCAGGAATGCGATCTCGGCTATTCCAGCGGACATGCTCCACAGAACATGGCAAGAGCTCGAATATCGTCTGGACGTTCTCCGTGCTACAAAGGGAGCCCACATCGATGTCTACTGAGGTCAGTAAATAACTTCCAGAATGTCACTGTAATCTGCCGCAAACCGCATGTGGCTAGCTCAATTTGTTTGCGCGCCACAATTTTTCAAATCCCCGAAGGGACTTTGTGGACACACTGTATATCTGCAAGTTGCTCTTACCAGAAGGACAAACGGGTGAAGGCTAGGAAAATTCGAAGTATTCAAAACTCTGATTTCAAAGAGTAGAGTAAAATACTTTAATGTTGCTTCTTATCGTGTTTAAAGCTTAAATCGACGGAGCTCATTACGAACGCCACGGAATACAATAATTTATGGAGGTTCAATAACCTGTGATGATGCGAAAAGGGAACGTCCAAACCCGTCACCGAACCCTAGCTCGAATTTCAGGCAAGATTCATATATCGGTGAGGGCCAAGCCTGTCACTTTCTCTCGTCTGAGCGAGTGAAATCGAAGGTGAGGGTCATCGGGGAAAAAACTGACTATATTTCCTGCACCCGCATCCTTTCTCTGAAGCTAGCAACCGCTTAACAGCTCATTAAATTTATTTTCCTTTATGGAACCCGAAAATACTGGAAGGAAAGTCCTGCACTGATCTACAGTTAATACGGAATAGACAGGCTCACCCGAAATGTCGATCACTTTATACAAGACCACATGACTTCAATTCCACAACACAATCATCTTAGTTATTTTATTTAACTCAAACTGGATTTTCTCCAGTACCTGAGAGGCCCGACTAAGTAAGATTCTTGCCAAATTTTAAACCTGAGGACTGGGAGAGATACAGATGCCGAAACGTCGTTTTCTTAGGACATTATTTTATCACACGCTCGAATGTCATAACAATTAATTATATTAGTCATTTAATCCTTTAAAGCCCAGTGGTTACTATATGTACCACCATGTTTAACATTCAACATTTCTGCGTTCTGCCCACAAAGTATATTTATGTGTTTTGTGTGGATCTCAGAACAAACAGCGATTATTTCACTGTACAACATTAACTGACTGTTTGTATAACTGAGACGGAGTGTGTTTACTGCGCGGTACGGACTGTATTTATGTGTTTTGTGTGGATCTCAGAACAAACAGCGATTATTTCACTGTACAGCATTAACTGACTGGTTTGTATAACTGAGACGGAGTGTGTTTACTGCGCGGTACGGACTGTATTTATGTGTTTTGTGTGGATCTCAGAACAAACAGCGATTATTTCACTGTACAACATTAACTGACTGGTTTGTATAACTGAGACGGAGTGTGTTTACTGTCGGTACGGACTGTATTTATGTGTTTTGTGTGGATCTCAGAACAAACAGCGATTATTTCACTGTACACATTAACTGACTGGTTTGTATAACTGAGACGGAGTGTGTTTACTGCGCGGTACGGACTGTATTTATGTGTTTTGTGTGGATCTCAGAACAAACAGCGATTATTTCACTGTACAACATTAACTGACTGGTTTGTATAACTGAGAGGAGTGTGTTTACTGCACGGTACGGACTGTATTTATGTGTTTTGTGTGGATCTCAGAACAAACAGCGATTATTTCACTGTACAACATTAACTGACTGGTTTGTATAACTGAGACGCAGTGTGTTTACTGTGCGGTACGGTCTGTATTTATGTGTTTTGTGTGGATCTCAGAACAAACAGCGATTATTTCACTGTACAGACATTAACTGACTGGTTTGTATAACTGAGACGGAGTGTGTTTACTGCGCGGTACGGACTGTATTTATGTGTTTTGTGTGGATCTCAGAACAAACAGCGATTATTTCACTGTACACATTAACTGACTGGTTTGTATAACTGAGACGCAGTGTGTTTACTGGCGGTACGGACTGTATTTATGTGTTTTGTGTGGATCTCAGAACAAACAGCGATTATTTCACTGTACAACATTAACTGAACTGGTTTGTATAACTGAGACGCAGTGTGTTTACTGTGCGGTACGGACTGTATTTATGTGTTTTGTGTGGATCTAAGAACAAACAGCGATTATTTCACTGTACAGCATTAACTGACTGGTTTGTATAACTGAGACGGAGTGTGTTTACTGCGCGGTACGGACTGTATTTATGTGTTTTGTGTGGATCTCAGAACAAACAGCGATTATTTCACGGTACAGTATAACTGACTGTCAGTAAACTGAGACGGAGTGGTGTTACTGCCGGACGGACTGTAGTTTATGTGATTTTGTTGGATCCACGAACAAACAGCGATTATTTCACTGTACAACATACGACTGGTTTGATAACTGAGACGGAGTGTTGTTTACTGCGCGGGACGGACTGTATTTATGTTTTTATGTTGGATCTCAGACAAACGCGATTATTCTCACTGTCAGCATTACTGACTGGTTTCGTATAACTGAGACGGAGTAAGCGTTTACAGCCGTACGACTGTAATTTATGTTTTTGTGTGGAGTCTCAGACACATTCAGCGATTATTTCACTGTACAACATTACTGCTGTTCTGTATACTGACGGAGTGTGTTTACTGCGCGTCGGACTCTATTTATGTGTTATGTGTGGATCTCAGAACAACAGCATATTATTCACTGTACAGACAATTTGACTGACATGTTGATAAACTGAGACGGAGTAGTTTACTGCGCGTACGGACTGAATTATGATTTGTGTGGATCTCAGAACAAACAGCGATTATTCACTGTACAGCATTACGACTGACATCGTGTATACACTGAGACGGAGTGAGTTTACTGCGCGGTAACGACTGTATTTATGGTTTTGTGTGGATCTAAGAACAAACAGCATTATTTCAGATACGGGAACGTAATAAACACAGAATCAAAGTAAACATTAGCAAGTAGCGAATGTTGACAAAGAATCAGAACGGGAAGCAGATGGCAATTATTCACTTGCCACTTGTAAAATCACAGTTATGGCGCATTGTCAGATACAAACCAGATCTAGGAACGCGACTTACCAGCTCCATCAGTCAGCTGCGTTCACGCTGCACGTTACCTCAGTCTCTTCTCCACCTGCATGTTCAGCAAGCGGATGCCATGGCCTCCTGCTGCAGCTTCTGCAGCGCACAGACTAGGCGCCACGTCTCGCAGCCAGCCGCGTCACGATCAGCACGTACAGCATCGAACCTGAAGTTTCAGCAACTCTTCGCGGTCACGGGCTTCAGTCGGTTGCCGACACATTTCGGCGTCCTTTACTTTCAGCGCTCGAATCATTTCGCTGTTCAGCGTCTTCGTGATGGCGTCCTTCTGCCGCTGCAGGGCGTCCTCGTGGTCACTGTTTAATCTGAGACACAGACACACAGACATACAGACTCACAGACATACAGACACACAGACATACAGACATACAGACAAACAGACATACAGACATACAGACACACAGACATACAGACATACAGACACACAGACATACAGACATACAGACAAACAGACATACAGACATACAGACATACAGACATACAGACATACAGACACACAGACACACAGACATACAGACATACAGACACACAGACACACAGACATACAGACTCACAGACATACAGACATACAGACAAACAGACATACAGACATACAGACAAACAGACATACAGACAAACAGACATACAGACATACAGACATACAGACACACAGACATACAGACATACAGACAAACAGACATACAGACACACAGACATACAGACATACAGACATACAGACATACAGACTCACAGACATACAGACATACAGACATACAGACACACAGACATACAGACATACAGACAAACAGACATACAGACATACAGACATACAGACATACAGACATACAGACTCACAGACATACAGACATACAGACATACAGACATACAGACATACAGACACACAGACATACAGACATACAGACAAACAGACATACAGACATACAGACATACAGACATACAGACATACAGACATACAGACTCACAGACATACAGACATACAGACAAACAGACATACAGACAAACAGACACACAGACATACAGACATACAGACAAACAGACATACAGACATACAGACATACAGACACACAGACATACAGACATACAGACAAACAGACACACAGACATACAGACATACAGACAAACAGACACACAGACATACAGACATACAGACACACAGACATACAGACATACAGACATACAGACATACAGACATACAGACATACAGACATACAGACACACAGACATACAGACATACAGACACACAGACACACAGACATACAGACTCACAGACATACAGACACACAGACATACAGACATACAGACAAACAGACATACAGACATACAGACAAACAGACATACAGACATACAGACATACAGACATACAGACATACAGACACACAGACATACAGACATACAGACATACAGACATACAGACACACAGACATACAGACATACAGACAAACAGACATACAGACACACAGACATACAGACATACAGACATACAGACATACAGACTCACAGACATACAGACATACAGACATACAGACACACAGACATACAGACATACAGACAAACAGACATACAGACATACAGACATACAGACATACAGACATACAGACTCACAGACATACAGACATACAGACATACAGACATACAGACATACAGACACACAGACATACAGACATACAGACAAACAGACATACAGACATACAGGACATACAGACATACAGACATACAGACATACAGACTCCAGACATACAGACATACAGACAAACAGACATACAGACAAACAGACACACAGACATACAGACATACAGACAAACAGACATACAGACATACAGACATACAGACACACAGACATACAGACATACAGACAAACAGACACACAGACATACAGACATACAGACAAACAGACACACAGACATACAGACATACAGACACACGATTATTTCAGACTACAGACATTAACATGACATACGATACGAGACAGTAGACTACGACATACAGACATACAGATTATGTATTTACAGTCAAACAGGACAAAGAACACACAGCATTACAGATACGGACTAAGACACACGATCACACAGACATTCAAGTCATACAGCTTACAGACATACAGACATACAGACTAAGGAAACAGACTACAGATCATTACACAAGGACCACAGAATCAACTCACAGCTTACAGGCACACATGTCAGAATACAACAACAGACATACGGAATACGCAACGACTTACAGACTACAGACATCTGCTACAGACTGCAGACCAGCAGTCATCTCTCAAAAACCAGCATTCGCAACAGTGCCGATGGACTCACTGCATGCAGCATTCTGCATCAGACAACATGTTGACGCACGTTACTCGCACCAGCCACGACCACGATCACACAGATACAGACTACGACACCTGAAGTTACAGCAACCTACCGGTACAGGGGCTTCAGTCGTGCCGACACAATTCGACTACATTTACTTCAGCGCACAACATTCAGCGTTACAGACATTACAGCTCCACTGCTGCAGCTCCCGTGCATACTGTCCAATCTGAGACACAGACATACAGACATACAGACACACAGACATACAGACAAACTGGCTCATTCTGTTTCTAACTGCGCACATATGCGGAGGCCCGGGTTCGATCCTCGGTCAGTCCATGTGGGATTTGCGGTGGACAAAGTGGCACTGGGACAGGTTTTTCCGAGAGTACTTCGGCTTTCCCCTGTCAATTTCATTCCACCGGTGCTCCATTACATTGGAAAAATGAAAAAACTGATCATCTTTGTCTTTATTATCCTGATAAGGATTGCACAATAAGCCTTAAGGCTGCGGTGCGTCCGTAGCATCTGCTGCGGGGCCCTTCTAAAAAAAAGCCTGTGCCACACATGAACATTTATATCTTTGGGGCGTCCAGTTTGAGACTTGACCGGTACACCGACTGTCCTGAGCTGTTAGCGGTTTTGTTAAGTCCCTTCCAGCAAATGTTGGATTACTCATTCATTCTGCAGTCTGTCTTACGACAGGTCCGTAGCCTCTTCATTCTGTAGTCTGTCTTACGACAGGTCCGTAGCCTCTTCATTCTGCAGTCTGTCTTACGACAGGTCCGTAGCCTCTTCATTCTGCAGTCTGTCTTACGACAGGTCCGTAGCCTCTTCATTCTGCAGTCTGTCTTACGACAGGTCCGTAGCCTCTTCATTCTGCAGTCTGTCTTACGACAGGTCCGTAGCCTCTTCATTCTGCAGCCCTGTCTTACGACAGGTCCGTAGCCTCTTCATTCTGCAGTCCGTCTTACGACAGGTCCGTAGCCTCTTCCATGCAGTCTCTTACGACAGGTTCCTACCTCTTCATTTGCAGTTCCTCTTCACAGGTCCGTAGTCTCTTCATTTCTCTCGTCTTACCGACAGTTCTATCCTTCTTCATTCCTCAGTCACGTCCATTTACGAAGGTCCTTTAGCCTCTTCATTTGCAGTCTCGTCTTACGACAGTCCGTATCCTCTTCCACGAGTTCTCCACAGGGTGCGATCTAGTGCTCCTCTTTCAATTTCCATATCTCTCTTTCTTAAGGTCATCCATAGCTTCTACGCCTTCTTCCTCTCTCCCGTCATTTCTATCCTTCCCTCTAACTTTCCTTCAATCACGTGTTTCAGAAGCAGTTTCTACGCAAGATGTGACCAATCATAGCCTTTCTTCTTTTATTGATGTACGATATCCTCTCCTCCTTCACTCTATGTAATACTTCTTCATTTCTCATACGATCGGTCCAACTGATTCTCCATTCTTCTCCAGCACCACATATCAAAACTTTCCAGATACTGTCTGATCCTACTTTCCCAAGTGTCCACGTTTCAGCACCACACAAAGCTATGCTCCAAATGTAGCACTTTACTAGTTTCTTCTTAAATTTAAGTCCAGTTTGCTGGTGAAAATTCTTCTTCTTGTTGAATGCTGCTTTAGCCACTGCAATTCTGTATTCAATTTCACGTGTGCACCTTGCATCTTTGTTATGATGCTACACAAATAATTGAAATATTCACGTTCTCCAATTGTTTTGATCTATCATAATTTTCATTGGGGCTGGTTGCCTTGAGATTTTCATTACTTTAGTTTTTCCCACATTCATTTCCATTCCATAGCGTCTTCCAATTTCAATTAGTCTATCAATCATGCCTGTAGCACCGTTTCTTCCCTAGCAGTAGCACAAGGTCATCTGCATATTTCACAGTGCCAATTACTTGTCCTCCTATTTTGAAGTCTGCAAATTTTTGGATTAATATGTCTGAAAAATATCGGGTCACTAGGCCTAACAAATGTCCGGTCAAGTTTTTTTTCCAATGGCTCGACAGCCCCTTGGGGGCCTAGGCCGCCTCATTTTTCGAGGCTTCACGATCACACACCTTTGGACACACACACTCGGTAGGACGTCCTCTAGACGAGTGATCAGCCGTCGCACAGACCTCTACCTGACAACACACAACACTCACAAAGACAGACATACATGCCATAGGCTGGATTCGAACCCGCAATCCCAGCAAGCGAGCGGTCGCAGACCCACGCCTTAGACCGCACGACACTGTCCTGTCATTAGGCCTGTCAAGTGTCCGGATAATTAGGCATGCCTTAAATAAACACACAACTTCCTTCTTCCACAAACTTTCCAAATCTCTATTCACCATCAAACAATCACTCGACGCTCTACCATTTTATAAAACTCAGAAAGTCGTTAAATAAATCATCAACAAAAAACAAGCAATCTGACTAAACAGATAAATCCTGTTCTGCAATTATACATGCATTATTTCGTGCTTGGGAAAGTTTCGCTGAAGGGAGGATATAATTCTAGATCATTGCATTATTGTACATTGAAAGTGACCTTTGACAGACACGTAATAGATGTGTGTGCGTGAAAAACGGTACGGAACATTTGTGCTTGAATGTGTGCTGAGTAAGAATTAATTGTAACTTGATATATGTACATGAAATGTGCATGTGACGTATAAATGTAAATGTACGTGTGATATGTATATGTACGTATATATGTTATGTACGTATATAAATATGTATATGTACGTATATAAATGTGTAAAATGTACGTATATAAATATGTATATGTACGTATATATGTATATGTACGTATATATAGTATATGTACGTATATAAATATGTATATGTACGTATATAAATATGTATATGTACGTATATATGTATATGTACGTATATAAATATGTATATGTACGTATATAAATATGTATATGTACGTATATAAATATGTATATGTACGTATATAAATATGTATATGTACGTTATATATGTATATGTACGTATATAAATATGTATATGTACGTATATAAATATGTATATGTACGTATATATGTATACGTACGTATATAAATATGTATATGTACGTATATAATTATGTATATGTACGTATATAAATATGTATATGTACGTTATATATGTATATGTACGTATATAAATATGTATATGTACGTTATATAATATAGTATATGTTACGTATATAAATATATGTATATGTACGTATATATGTATATGTACGTATATAAATATGTATATGTACGTATATAAATATGTATATGTACGTTATATATGTATATGTACGTATATAAATATGTATATGTACGTATATAAATATGTATATGTACGTATATAAATATGTGTATGTACGTATATAAATATGTATATGTACGTATATAATAATATGTATATGTACGTATATAAATATGTATATATACGTAATAAAATATGGGTATGTACGAATATAAATATGTATATATACAAATATGTATGTATACGTACGTATATAAATATGTATATGTACATATATATATGTATATGTACGTATATAAATATGTATATGTACATGTATATATATGTACGTATATAAATATGTATATGTACGTATATAAATATGTATATGTACATATATATATTATTATTATTATTATTATTATTATTATTTACTGCAATTGGGTTTTCACCGGTGGCAGTAGTCCTTACACTAGTACACACAATACAATGGACATAAAATATACATAAAATAACAGTACAAAACAAACTATACACAATTACAAAACCAAATACATACAGTAAATACAAGTACATACATTAGAACATCGTACACACATTACAAAAACATCCACACCTTAAAAAACATCCACTCCTTACAAAAGCATCCACACCTTACAAAAACATCCACACCTTACAAATTACATCCACACCTTACAAAAACCCATACAATACAAAAAAAAACATACAGTAAATACAAGTACACACATTAGAACACCGTACACACATTACAAAAACATCCACACTTTACAAAAGCATCCACTCCTTACAAAAGCATCCACACCTTACAAAAACATCCACACCTTACAAATATATCCACACCTTACAAAAACACCCATACACATACAAAAAAAATTACATATAGTAAATACAAGTACACACATTAGAACACCGTACACACATTACAAAAACATCCACAACTTACAAAAGCATCCACTCCTTACAAAAGCATCCACACCTTACAAAAACATCCATACCTTACAAATACATCCACACATTACAAAAACACCATACACATACAAAACAAAATACATACAATAAATACATGTACACATATTAGAACACCATACCTTACAAATACATCCACACCTTACGTATATAAATATGTATATGTACATATATATATGTATATGTACGTATATAAATATGTATATGTACGTATATAAATATGTATATGTACATATATATATGTACGTATATAAATATGTATATGTACGTATATAAATACGTATATGTACGTATATAAATATGTATATGTTCGTATATAAATATGTATATGTACGTATATAAATATGTATATATACGTATATAAATATGTACATGTATGTATATAAATATGTATATGTATGTATATAAATATGTATATATACGTATATAAATATGTACACATATGTATATAAATATGTATATGTAAGTATATAAATATGTACATATATGTATATAAATATGTACGTATATAAATATGTATATGTACGTATATAAATATGTATATGTACATATTTTATATATATGTGAATGTACGTATATAAATATGTATATGTACGTATATAAATATGTATATGTACGTATATAAATATGTATTTGTACGTATATAAATATGTATATGTACATATATAAATATGTATATGTACGTATATAAATATGTATATGTACGTATATAAATATGCACATGTACGTATATAAATATGTATATGTACGTATATAAATATGTATATGTACAAATATAAATATGTATATGTAGGTATATAAATTTGTATATGTACATATATATATATATGTACGTATATAAATATGTATATGTACGTATATGAATATGTATATGTACGTATATAATTATGTATTTGTACGTATATAAATATGTATATGTACATATTTAAATATGTATATGTACGTATATATATATATATGTACGTATATAAATATGTATATGTACGTATGTAAATATGTATTTGTACGTATATGAATATGTATATATACATATATAAATATGTATATGTACGTATATAAATATGTGTATGTACGTATATAAATATGTATATGTACGTATATAAATATGTATATGTAGGTGTATAAATATGTATATGTACGTATATAAATATGTATATGTACATATATAAATATGTTTTATGTACGTATACAAATATGCACATGTTACGTATATAAATATGTATATGTACGTATATAAATATGTATATGTACGTATATAAATATGCACATGTACGTATGTAAATATGTATTTGTACGTATATGAATAGGTATATATACATATATAAATATGTATATGTACGTATATAAATATGTGTATGTACGTATATAAATATGTATATGTACGTATATAAATATGTATATGTAGGTGTATAAATATGTATATGTACGTATATAAATATGTATATGTACTATATAAATATGTATATGTACGTATATAAATATGCACATGTACGTATATAAATATGTATATGTACTTATATAAATATGTATATGTACGTATATAAGTATGTGTATGTACGTATATAAATATGTATATGTACGTATATAAATATGTATATGTACGTATATAATATGTATATGTACGTATATAATAATTATATATGTATATTATGTATATATGTATATAAATATGTATATGTACGTATATATAGTAATATATATATATAGTATGTATATATAATATGTATATGTACGTATATAATATTATATGTACGTATATAAATAGTATATGTACGTATATAAATATGTATATGTATGTTATATATAATATGTATATGTACGTATATAAATATGTGTATGTACATATATATATGTATATGTACGTATATAAATATGTATATGTACGTATATAAATATGTATATGTTTATATAAATATGTATACGTACGTATATAAATATGTATATGTACATATATAAATATGTATATGTACGTATATAAATATGTATATGTACGTATATAAATATGTATATTTACGTATATAAATATGTATATATATACGTATATAAATATATATATGTACGTATATAAATATGTATATGTACATATATGAATATGTATATGTACGTATATAAATCACTCGCACTGATAGACACTCCTCAGTAGACATAAGCAGTTCAGACGGACATGTTTACTTGTTAAATACAACTTACACACAATTGAGATATGCTATCGTTTTAAATAAATATCAGAGTGTCACGTGACTTAGTTTATCCTGCACTGTCTTACCACAAATACTCAAGTACCTACAGCGCCACAACGACGTCTTATGTAAGCTTTGGCACTGAACAGTATCAACGTACAAATCGCTCATAACATTGCCTGCTATTACGAAGTTCAAAAGTTTGTAATGTTCACAAAAGCCGATCACTGGACCTTATTCCGAGCCAGCTGAGTCCAGTACACACGCCATATCTGTCATATAAAGACTTTAATATTATCCTCCTGAATATGTCTGCATTTCTCCCTTTGATATTTCCAATGAAAGTGTGTTACACCGTGTGGATATGTCTCAGATCTGTCCTACATCCTAGGTGACGTCACACAGTTTTGGCGCCATAAAAGAAGAACTTTATTGTAGCAATGTTTTGTATACAGAAGAGCCAAAGTCACTGTGCACTGAGCAACATGTTGCTGCACTGTGCTGACAGTGTGAAGTCACACACATGAAACACTTTAGGTGACACACGTGACCTCAGTCACTGTGCACTGAGCAACAAGTTGCTGCACTGTGCTGACAGTGTGAAGTCACACACATGAAACACTTTAGGTGACACACGTGACCTCAGTCACTGTGCACTGAGCAACATGTTGCTGCACTGTGCTGACAGTGGGGAAGTCACACACATGTAACACTTTAGGTGACACACGTGACCTCAGTCACTGTGCATGAGCAACAAGGTGCTGCACTGTGCTGACAGTGTGAAGTCACACACATGTAACACTTTAGGTAACACACGTGACCTCAGTCACTGTGCACTGAGCAACAAGGTGCTGCACTGTGCTGACAGTGTGAAGTCACACACATGTAACACTTTACGTGACACACGTGACCTCAGTCACTGTGCACTGAGCAACAAGGTGCTGCACTGTGCTGACAGTGTGAAGTCCACACATGTAACACTTTACGTGACACACGTGACCTCAGTCACTGTGCACTGAGCAACAAGGTGCTGCACTGTGCTGACAGTGTGAAGTCACACACATGTAACACTTTAGGTGACACACGTGACCTCAGTCACTGTGCACTGAGCAACAAGGTGCTGCACTGTGCTGACAGTGTGAAGTCACACACATGTAACACTTTAGGTAACACACGTGACCTCAGTCACTGTGCACTGAGTAACAAGTTGCTGCACTGTGCTGACAGTGTGAAGTCACACACATGAAACACTTTAGGTGACACACGTGACCTCAGTCACTGTGCACTGAGCAACAAGGTGCTGCACTGTGCTGACATTGGGGAAGTCACACACACAAAACTCTTTAGGTGACACACGTGACCTCAGTCACTGTGCACTGAGCAACAAGGTGCTGCACTGTGCTGACAGTGGGGAAGTCACACACACAAAACACTTTAGGTGACACACGTGACCTCAGTCACTGTGCACTGAGCAACAAGGTGCTGCACTGTGCTGACAGTGGGGAAGTCACACACATGAAACACTTTAGGTGACACACGTGACCTCAGTCACTGTGCACTGAGCAACAAGGTGCTGCACTGTGCTGACAGTGGGGAAGTCACACACACAAAACACTTTAGGTGACACACGTGACCTCAGTCACTGTGCACTGAGCAACAAGGTGCTGCACTGTGCTGACAGTGGGGAAGTCACACACATGAAACACTTTAGGTGACACACGTGACCTCAGTCACTGTGCACTGAGCAACAAGGTGCTGCACTGTGCTGTCAGTGTGAAGTCACACACATGAAACACTTTAGGTGACACACGTGACCTCAGTCACACAGGGTCAAACCCCACAAACTCCACTCTCTGCCCGTTGTGCTGTACATTCATTCACTGACACTTCCACTCTAACACAAATCCTAGTTCCAACTCTCGTACAGTCACTTTCCGCTCACCCTGTATCTCAGACACATCTTACCGCAACACACGCATATTATTCCAAAGCCCATAACCACCAATTTAGGCCCCCAAAACATGTGGCACAATTATATAAAATCGTGTTCAGACAAATGTACACTCTTTATTATATTATTTAATACAGTTTATATTAAAAGTAGTCCAACATGTTTCGAGCCATGTCACAGTTCATCCTCAGGCACTCACATATTTTTTACACCAGCTATCTACGTACGGTAGGCCTACTCATTAAATTATATAAGTTGGGTCGATAAAAATGCCGTCAACTGTGTTGAGTTTTGGACACTGTGTCAGCTGCTTGATGCTCGCTTTCTACATTCAATGGCTGTTTGTAATAACGTACACTACGTGGCAGCAGTGTCGCTACCATTTCACTACTTCGCGTGTCCGCCATGTTGTTATAACAACCCCCGAAACAGATGCAAACTGGTAGAGTCTTCAGTGATGATATCCATACGGAAATCGGACTTGACAAGTGTGCAAAGATTGTGCTGAAGAAAGGAAAATTATTTCATTCTCAAAATTTAATATTTGATATCAACAGAGAAATACAACAGCTTGAACATGGAAAAACCTACAAGCAATGAATATTGCAGAATATCTGAGCACAAAATATAAAATAGACCGGTTTGTAAATATTGCTAAAAGCCACGAAATCTATCAACCAAATATGAATTGAACAATTAAAAGAGCAGGAGAAGCTGTAGGAGAATTAAAGCAATCAAATGCGACAGTGACACAAAGAGGAAGGCACACAACACAAAAAGTAATATTAGGAGAGTACTTAAAGGGGAAACGTGGAAGGAAAGTAATGCACGACAGTACATTAGCAGTACAGACAGACAGACAGCTTGTTGGTGAAGGAGACATGTTACTGTGGCTGTAGGGGGGAGATTTGGAGGAGAAACTGAACGTGAGATTGTAGCAGCACAAGATGGCGTTACAACAAAATGTCATGCAACGAAAATAAGATGGGCAGTCAAAAAGTTCCCGGAATTCCCCTGCAGACGGAGAATGAGAGATAAGATAGCGCACGCATTGTTGTGGTGGGGAGCTCAGCATCTAGGGTGCGAACAACGAGACTCGCGACCCCTCTGGTGTAGGGAACCGGTGGAGCCGACCTCCACAGTAATCCCTACACCCTAAAATACCTCCATGCCCCATGCGCCCTTGACCCAAGGTGGCAAGTTTTGCAGAGGTTGCGCGATGCATTTCGGAGGAAGCGGTGCGACGAGTGGCATGAACAGTGGTTTCTGCATCACGATAACGCACCGAGCCACACATCGCTTGTTGTGCAGCAATTCCTCGCCGAGAAACCCATTCCTGTCATCACCCAACCACCGTACTCTCCGGATCTCGCTCCGAGTGACTTTTGGCTGTTCTGTACTCTGAAAATGGGCCTCAAGGGGACACGTTTCGCAACCATGGAGGACATCAGATCGAATGCGACGGCCGAACTCCGGAAGATACCAAAAGAAGCATTCCGCCGGTGCGTCCAACAATGGCAGGATCGATGGAGCAAGTGTGTGTGTGCGCAAGGTTCCTACTTTGAAGGTGATTAGGTAAGCGTTGCCGTGTGTCCTACCATTACAGTGCAATACCACCATTCCGGGAACTTTTTGACTGCCCCTCATATTACAAACAGATAGCAAACGCAGACTGTCAACGTTTTGATGAGACAGTAGAACACATTGTGCTGTCGTGCCAATACTTTCAAAAGAAGGACACATAGAGAAACATGACACAGTGTGTGCTCAACTGCACTGTAACATGTGAGCGGAAATAGTGGTAACATTAGAAATAAACAATGGTATCAGCATGTATCAAAATTAGTAGACACAGGTCCTGAATGTAAGGTAACCATGTTATGGAGTTAACAATTGTAAACTGACAGAACTATCCGTAACAATAAACCGGACGTCATAATCTGCGATAATGAAAAAGGAACATGTATGTTAATAGATGTTGCAATTTGAGGGGAAAGAAATGTGGTCAAGTAAGAAGCCTAGAAGGTTCTAAAATATAAAAACCTTACAACAGAAATACAGCGCATGTGCAATGTAAAAACAGAAGTGATGTCAGTAACAATAGGTGCAACTGTAACCATCTCACAATCACTCACAAAGTACCTCAGCAACGTACCGTCAAAGCACATCAAGTAACTACGGCAACTGTAACCATCTCACAATCACTCATAAAGTACCTCAGCAACGTACCGTCAAAGCACATCAAGTAACTACAGCAAACAGCCACACTGGCACTGCACACGTACTGCGGGAAGTACTGGTGAAAAGTACAGAACATTGAGCGTGGGAAATAGCATTACGTGTAGAATAAATTGTAGCTACAGAATAGCTGTAACACTGTGTACCGTAAAAACATGGTTTGTTTCGGGTACATAACTGAAAATACACTGCATAAAGGTGATGAAAATAATAAAAATAATAACGCAAGTCTACAAATTTATGCAGTATTAATGTAGGATTGATGCTGGGCTGTAAAAAAATAGTTTCTATTTTTTTGATCTAGTTTCCATTATGCGTGTAAAAGGTAAAGTTCTCCCTAGAACAGGCCACGAAGGCTCAGAGGGGAAGTAGAGGTATAGCTGTACTCTTTATTTAACCTCGGCGCTAGATGGGGGTGGGTGGTCAACGCCACGCCCCGGCCGCTTTACCCCATACCCGATACTCATTGTAAAGGAGGCTGACTGAGCTATCGCGGCCCCTTTCCATTACGCCTGTTCGTAAATAAATTGCGAAGTCGTCGTTATATTTGTCTGTCTGCATGTTTTAAAGCTACAACTACTGGGCGGATTGTCGAGTTACTTCCTACTAAACCTTTGGACATATCGTGAGTTTCGTTAAAATCTGTCACAAATGAACACTTTACAGAAGACCTCAGTACGTTTATAATCAATCGCCATGACTGCTCGATATAAATGAGACACACTGTGTTCCTTGTAGGTAGAAGGTGAGACTGAAGAACCAGTTGATCATCAAACATGAAAAACTTTAAAAGCCAGCAAAGGCATATCAACGTATAAGGGATACAGTTGCAAGCAACACCGTTTACGTATGTCTTTGTGAAGGAATGTAAATCGGCTTATTAAGTACAGACACTGTTGTGAATAAAAGAAGCTGTGTGTAGACACAGACCTGAACTATGGCCGACAGTTGGTTACATGAAGCTGTGTGTAGACACAGACCTGAACTGTGGCCGACAGTTGGTTACATGAAGCTGTGTGTAGACACAGACCTGAACTGTGGCCGACAGTTGGTTACATGAAGCTGTGTGTAGACACAGATCAGAACTGAGGTCGACAGTTGGTTACATGAAGCTGTGTGTAGACACAGACCTGAACTATGGCCGACAGTTGGTTACATGAAACTGTGTGTAGACACAAACCTGAACAGTGGCCTAGAGTTGGTTACATGAAACTGTGTGTAGAAAAAGACCTTAACTGTGGCCTAAAGTTGGTTACATTAAGCTGTGTGTAGACACAGAACTGAACTGTGGCCGACAGTAGGTTACATTAAGCTGTGTGTAGACACAGACCTGAACTGTGGCCGACAGTTGGTTACATAAAGCTGTGTGTAGACACAGACCAGAACTATGGCCGACAGTTGGTTACATGAAGCTGTGTGTAGACACAGACCAGAACTATGGCCGACAGTTGGTTACATGAAGCTGTGTGTAGACACAGACCTGAACTGTGGCCGACAGTTGCTTACATGAAGCTGTGTGTAGACACAGACCTGAACTGTGGCCGACAGTTGGTTACATGAAGCTGTGTGTAGACACAGACCTGAACTGTGGCCGACAGTTGGTTACATGAAGCTGTGTGTAGACACAGATCAGAACTGAGGTCGACAGTTGGTTACATGAAGCTGTGTGTAGACACAGACCTGAACTATGGCCGACAGTTGGTTACATGAAACTGTGTGTAGACACAAACCTGAACAGTGGCCTAGAGTTGGTTACATGAAACTGTGTGTAGAAAAAGACCTTAACTGTGGCCTAAAGTTGGTTACATTAAGCTGTGTGTAGACACAGAACTGAACTGTGGCCGACAGTAGGTTACATTAAGCTGTGTGTAGACACAGACCTGAACAGTGGCCTACAGTTGGTTACATAAAGCTGTGTGTATACACAGAACAGAACTGTGGCCGACAGTTGGTTACATGAAGCTGTGTGTAGACACAGACCGGAACTGTGGTCGACAGTTGGTTACATGAAGCTGTGTGTAGACACAGACCTGATCTGTGGCCGACAGTAGGTTACATGAAGCTCTGTGTAGACACAGACCTGAACTGTGGTCGACAGTTGGTTACATAAAGCTGTGTGTAGACACAGACCAGAACTATGGCCGACCGTTGGTTACATGAAGCTGTGTGTAGACACAGCCTTAACTGTGGACGACAGTTGCTTACATGAAGCTGTGTGTAGACACAGACCTGAACTGTGGCCGACAGTTGGTTACATGAAGCTGTGTGTAGACACAGACCTAAACTGTGGCCGACAGTTGGTTACATGAAGCTGTGTGTAGACACAGACCAGAACTGTGGCCGACAGTTGGTTACATGAAGCTGTGTGTAGACACAGACCTGAACTGAGGTCGACAGTTGGTTACATGAAGCTGTGTGTAGACACAGACCTGAACTATGGCCGACAGTTGGTTACATGAAACTGTGTGTAGACACAAACTTGAACAGTGGCCTAGAGTTGGTTACATGAAACTGTGTGTAGAAAAAGACCTTAACTGTGGCCTAAAGTTGGTTACATTAAGCTGTGTGTAGACACAGAACTGAACTGTGGCCGACAGTAGGTTACATTAAGCTGTGTGTAGACACAGACCTGAACAGTGGCCTACAGTTGGTTACATAAAGCTGTGTGTACACACAGAACAGAACTGTGGCCGACAGTTGGTTACATGAAGCTGTGTGTAGACACAGACCGGAACTGTGGTCGACAGTTGGTTACATGAAGCTGTGTGTAGACACAGACCTGATATGTGGCCGAAAGTAGGTTACATGAAGCTCTGTGTAGACACAGACCTGAACTGTGGTCGACAGTTGGTTACATGAAGCTGTGTGTAGACACAGACATGAAATGTAGCCGACAGTTAGTTACATGAAGCTGTGTGTAGACACAGACCTGAACTGTGGCCGACAGTTGGTTACATGAAACTGTGTGTAGACACAGACCTGAACTTTGGCCGACAGTTTGTTACATAAAGCTGTGTGTAGACACAGATCTTAATTCTGGCCGACAGTCAGTTACGTGAAGCTGTGTGTAGACACAGACCTGAACTGTAGCCGACAGTTGGTTACATGAAGCTGTGTGTAGACACAGACCTGAACTGTGGCCGACAGTCAGTTACATGAAGCTTTTGTAGACACAGACCTGAACTGTGGCCGACAGTTGGTTACATGAAGCTGTGTGTAGACACAGACATCAACTGTTGCCGACAGTTAGTTATATGAAGCTGTGTGTAGACACAGACCTGAACTGTGGCCGACAGTTGCTTACATGAAGCTGTTTGTAGACACAGACCTGAACTGTGGTCGACAGCTTGTTACATGAAGCTGTGTGTAGACACAGACCTGAACTGTGGCCGACTGTTGGTTACATGAAGCTGTGCGTAGACACAGACCTGAAATGTGGCAGACAGTTGGTTACATGAAGCTGTGTGTAGACACAGACCTAAACAGTGGCCTAGAGTTAGTTACATGAAGCTGTATGTAGACACAGACATTAAATGTGGCCTAAAGTTGGTTACATTAAGCTGTGTGTAGACACAGACCTGAACTGTGATCGAAAGTTGGTTACATTAAGCTGTGTGTAGACACAGACCTGAACTGTGGCCTACAGTTGGTTACACGAAGCTGTGTGTAGACACAGACCTGAACTTTGGCCGAGAGTTTGTTACATGAAGCTGTGTGTAGACACAGGCCGGAACTGTGGTCGACAGTTGGTTAAATAAAGCTGTGTGTAGACACAGACCTGAAATGTGGCCGACAGTTGGTTCCATGAAGCTCTGTGTAGACACAGACCTGAACTGTGTTAGACAGTTGGTTACATGAAGCAGTGTGTAGACACAGACCTGAAATGTGGCCGACAGTTGGTTACATGAAGCTGTGTGTAGAAACAAACCTGAACAGTGGTTGACAGTTGGTTACATGAAGCTGTGTGTAGAAACAAACCTGAACAGTGGTTGACAGTTGGTTATATGAAGCTTTGTGTAGACACAGACCTGAACTGTGGCCGACAGTTGGTTACATGAAGCTGTGTGTAGACACAGACCTGAACAACTCTGGCCGATAGTTAGTTACATAAAGCTGTGTGCAGACAGACATGAACTGTGGCCGACAATCAGTTACATGAAGCTGTGTGTAGACAGACATCAACTGCGGCCGACAATTAGTTACATGAAGCTGTGTGTAGACACAGACCTGAACTGTGGCCGACAGTTGGTTACATAAAGCTGTGTGTAGACACAGACATGAACTGTGGCCGACAGTCAGTTACATGAAGCTGTGTGTAGACACAGACCTGAACTGTGGCCGACAGTTGGTTACATGAAGCTGTGTGTAGACAGACATCAACTGTGGCCGACAGTTAGTTACATGAAGCTGTGTGTAGACAGACATCAACTGTGGCCGACAGTTAGTTACATGAAGCTGTGTTTAGACACAGACCTGAACTGTGGCCGACAGTTGGTTACATGAAGCTCTGTGTAGACAGACATCAACTGTGGCCGACAGTTGGTTACATGAAGCTGTGTGTAGACAGACATCAACTGTGGCCGACAGTTAGTTACATGAAGCTGTGTGTAGACACAGACCTGAACTGTGGCCGACAGTTGGTTACATAAAGCTGTGTGTATACACAGACATGAACTGTGGCCGACAGTCAGTTACATGAAGCTGTGTGTAGACACAGACTTGAATTGTTGCCGACAGTTGGTTACATGACGCTGTGTGTAGACAGACATCAACTGTGGCCGACAGTCAGTTACATGAAGCTGTGTGTAGACACAGACCTGAACTGTGGCCGACAGTTGGTTACATGACGCTGTGTGTAGACAGACATCAACTGTGGCCGACAGTCAGTTACATGAAGCTGTGTGTAGACACAGACCTGAACTGTGGCCGACAGTTAGTTACATGAAGCTGTCTGTAGACTTTGACCTGAACTGTGGCCGACAGTTGGTTACATGAAGCTGTGTGTAGACATAGACATGAACTGTTGGCGACAGTCAGTTACATGAAGCTGTGTGTAGACACAGACCTGAACTGTGACCGACAGTTAGTTACATGAAGCTGTCTGTGGACTTTGACCTGAACTGTGGCCGACAGTTTGTTACATGAAGCTTTGTGTAGACGCAGACATGAACTATGGTCGACATTTGGTTATATGAATCTGTGTGTAGACACAGTCTTGAACTGTAACCGACAGTTGGTTACATGAAGCTGTGTGTTGACACAGACATGAACTGTGGCCGACAGTTGGTTACATGGAGCTGTGTGTAGACGCAGACATGAACTATGGTCGACATTTGGTTATATGAAGCTGTGTGTAGACACAGTCTTGAACTGTAACCGACAGTTGGTTACATGATGCTGTGTGTAGACGCAGACATGCACTATGGTCGACATTTGGTTATATGAAGCTGTGTGTAAACACAGTCTTGAACTGTAACCGACAGTTGGTTACATGAAGCTGTGTGTAGACACAGACATGAACTGTGGCCGACAGTTGGTTACATGAAGCTGTGTGTAGATGCAGACATGAACTATGGTCGACATTTGGTTATATGAAGCTGTGTGTAGACACAGTCTTGAACTGTAACCGACAGTTGGTTACATGAAGCTGTGTGTAGACTCAAACATGAACTATGGTCGACATTTGGTTATATGAAGCTGTGTGTAGGCACAGTCTTGAACTGTAACCGACAGTTGGTTACATGAAGCTGTGTGTAGACACAGACATGAACTATGGTCGACATTTGGTTATATGAAGCTGTGTGTGGACACGGCTACTGTAGTCTTTAATGGAATAATCTATGGGCAAATGTTGTAAATAATGCAATTAACTGTGTGAAATTCTTCCAGTCGTCTACTGTAACACAATTCATATATATAATTACTACAGCATCATGTGCTGCCCAAGGACACTTCGTTGAAAGTAATGCCTGTCATCAAGCTGTAAGTGTACTGCAATACATGCAATTACATCACTTAGGGAGCTGTACAATCTGTCATTAATCTGTAAGTGTGCTGCTATACGTGCAATTACATCACTTGGCGAACTGTACAGTCTGTCATTAAGCTGTAAGTGTACTGCAATACGTGCAATTACATCACTTGGCGAACTGTACAGTCTGTCATTAAGCTGTAAGTTTACTGCAATACGTGCAATTACATCACTTGGCGATCTGTACAGTATGTCATCAAGCTGTAAGTGTACTGCAATACGTGCAATTACATCACTTGGCGAACTGTACAGTCTGTTATTAAGCTGTAAGTGTACTGCATTACGAGCAATTACATCACTTGTCGAACTGTACAGTCTGTCATCAAGTTGTAAGTGTACTGCAATACATGCAATTATATCACTTGTCGAGCTGTACAGTCTGTCATCAAGTTGTAACTGTACTGCAATACGTGCAATTACATCACTTGTCGAGCTGTACAGTCTGTCATCAAGTTGTAAGTGTACTGCAATATGTGCAATTACATCACTTGTCGAGCTGTACAGTCTGTCATCAAGTTGTAAGTGTACTGCAATACGTGCAATTACATCACTTGTCGAGCTGTACAGTCTGTTTTTAAGCTGTAATTGTACTGCAATACGTGCAATTACATCACTTGGCGAGCTGTACAGTCTGTTTTTAAGCTGTAATTGTACTGCAATACGTGCAATTACATCACTTGGCGAGCTGTACAGTCTGTTTTTAAGCTGTAATTGTACTGCAATACGTGCAATTACATCACTTGGCGAGCTGTACAGTCTGTCATCAAGCTGTAAGTGTACTGCAATAAGTGCAATTACATCACTTGGAAAGCTGTACAGTCTGTCATCAAGCTGTAAGTGTACTACAATACGTACAATTACATCACTTGTCGCACTGTACAGCCTGTCATCAAACTGTAAGTTTACTGCAATACGTACAATTACATCACTTGGCGAGGTGTACATCCTGTCATCAAGCTGGAAGTGTACTACAATACGTACAATTACATCACTTGGCGAGCTGTACAGTCTGTCATCGAGCTGTAAGTGTACTGCAATACGTGCAATTACATCACTTGTCGAACTGTACAGTCTGTCATCAAGCTGTAAGTGTACTGCAATACGTGCAATTACATCACTTGTCGAAATGTACAGTCTGTCATCAAGCTGTAAGTGTACTGCAATACGTACAATTACATCACTTGGCGAGCTGTACATCCTGTCATCAAGCTGTAAGTGTACTACAATACGTACAATTACATCACTTGGCGAGCTGTACAGCCTGTCATCAAGCTGTAAGTGTACTGCAATACGTACAATTACATCACTTGGCGAGCTGTACATCCTGTCATCAAGCTGTAATTGTACTACAATACGTACAATTACATCACTTGGCGAGCTGTACAGTCTGTCATCAAGTTGTAATTGTACTACAATACGTACAATTACATCACTTGTCGCACTGTACAGCCTGTCATCAAGCTGTAAGTGTACTGCAATACGTACAATTACATCACTTGTCGCACTGTACAGTCTGTCATCAAGCTGTAAGTGTACTGCAGTACATACAATTACATCACTTGTCGCACTGTACAGCCTGTCATTAAGCTGTAAGTGTACTGCAATACGTACAATTACATCACTTGTCTCACTGTACAGCCTGTCATTAAGCTGTAAGTGTACTGCAATACATACAATTACATCACTTGTCGCACTGTACAGCCTGTCATCAAGCTGTAAGTGTACTGCAATACGTACAATTACATCACTTGTCGCACTGTACAGTCTGTCATCAAGCTGTAAGTGTACAGCAATACGTACAATTACATCACTTGTCGCACTGTACAGCCTGTCATCAAGCTGTAAGTGTACTGCAATACGTACAATTACATCACATGTCGCACTGTACAGCCTGTCATCAAGCTGTAAGTGTACTGCAATACGTACAATTACATCACATGTCGCACTGTACAGCCTGTCATCAAGCTGTAAGTGTACTGCAATACGTACAATTACATCACTTGTCCCACTGTACAGCCTGTCATCAAGCTGTAAGTGTACTGCAATACGTACAATTACATCACTTGTCGCACTGTACAGCCACACTTCTTGTGTTCTCGCAACGTTTATCACAGTTCGCCCAGCAACAGTTACATGTTGACACGTGTGGCAAACTGAAGTGCTGTGTAATCTCTGTTATCACTACATTCTGTTTGACTATGTCACGTGATAGTGTGGGGCAGGGTTGACGTGTTGACTTGACTGATGGGCTTTAAAGGATTACTTGACGAACCCAGCCGATATCTCGACTGCGATAGGCGTCTTAAAGGGAGCGTCCTTGTAGTCAGAATTACGTAAGTTTTGAATATTATAACTTTCCTGTAAACTTTATACTGTTCATTCCTTTCACTGTCTATAACCATTTCGCAACACTCAACCAACAAAATGCACAATACTCTTCCTTAAGATATTCATATTACAATATCACACTGAAAATTGCTACATGTTTCGATCAACAAGGGATTATCATGACAGAACCAAGGAAAGCAATACCGCTTGAAACTAAATTAGCAACTTTTATACACAGCTGACGTGTTGCAAAATAGTCAAATAGTCAAAATATAGACAATTGTTTGTAGAATATTTGTATAACTGTACTGGATATTGGTATACAGTACCTTCGAGACAGCCTACGTAATTAACGAAAGTTAAATTTCGTTAAGTACTAACTAACTAACTAACTAACTAACTAACTAACTAACTAACAAACAAACTAACAAACTAACAAACTAACTAACTACATGCAGTAGAGTCCTTCTTGTCAAGCCAACATTTCCTAAGCTAGTCAAGACGCTCCCACAATTTGACGGAACCTGCAGTTCCACTACCGTGCTCACTACACCCGCCACTTGTACCTATCCTTGCCAGATCAATCCATTCCACATCCTCCCATCCAATTCATTCAGAATTTGTTCAATTGTTCTCTTCCCATCTGCTCCTAGTTCTTAAGAGTGGTTTCCTTCTTTTAGGCTTAACCTACTAAAACGCTGTCTGTATACTCCAGTCCTTTGTACGTGCCACATGGTCCGCCCATCTTATTCTTCTTTACATCAACCGAATACTATTTGTTGAGCAGTACAAATCATGAAGCTCCTCGTTATGTATTTTTCGCTAACCCCCTCTCACCCTCTCCCTCTTACCGTCAAACGTTTCCCCACAAATCCAAACTATTATAGGCATGGCGGTGCGGCGACTGAATTAAACAAAACACTGGCTCTGTGATTGCTGTTATGTGTGCCGTTGTTGTACTGCGTCGACATGTAACAGCATTGTGTATGGAGATCAAAAATATGAAGGCGAATGTTTGTGGGGTTTGGCCAAATACTTCTCTTAATTTTCGACCCAGGTTTATGTAAAAAGCAGGAAACAGAAATGTGTACATACGCGATATAGCGGGCTGGATTTTGGGCTTTTCTGTATTGGAACAGTTATGGTGGGGAATTGTAAAATAAGAACTGCTAATAAAGCCTCAGGGAACATAAAATGTGCAGGACGTGGATATTGAGAATGTTTATTGCGCAGGCGCAACACACGTGCACGATACTGCTTCCTTCACACTATATATTTGTATACAACATAACGCAGTTCTGAATGCACTGTCATCAGTGTTATATTTTGGCGTCACATTTAAGACGTCAAAATAATACAACAATGTGTTGCACAATGTGAAAATGCTTTTATTTAAGTTACATAAAGTCCCTCCAACACAACGTACACAATAACACAACAATGTGTTGCACAATGTGACAATGCTTTTATTTAAGTTACATAAAGTCCCTCCAACACAACGTACACAATAACCACTGTCATTTCATCTCACACTGCTGTCCGCTATTACCCCGCTATCCCCAGCACTGTCTATATACTGCTATTACGTTCGTCTCTGTCTGTCTGTCTGACTGAAACTGGGACTTTTATGGATTGGTTGTTATGAAATGTGGAGCTTCTACTGATCACTAAATGTACTAGAACAGATATATAGTATTACGTCTACAGACTAGCTTGGCCATTGTTGAACGTGAAGAGCTAACTGCTCTGTCAGTAAGTTACTGTAAATTCAATGAAGTTGACAAACGTTGTACACAAAAATGGCCACTTCGTACTGACAGTAGTTCAGTTGGCCTTCAGTTTGCACAGTGTGTCAGTTACCTTTGTAAAGTCCGGTTGTGTCGTAACGCTGTCAAATTACGACACTGCGCTTTGAGCAAATAGCGTGAATTTGAACGATCTAATCTCTGTATATGATTCACTATATATATGATTACGTGCTGGCATATAGTGACAAGCAACCAGCTGCAGTCCACTGCAGAAGATTTAAGCTGGACTGTTGCTCTTCTGTTGTGTAGTAGCAGCAGCTTCTGTTTAATTGCTGTAAGTACAGTTAAGTTGCAGACTGTGCAGTGTGTATTTGTACAGTAAATGTGTTGTGTGTCTGGCACTGTGTCTGTGTGTAATTGCTGTAGGTACAGTTAAGTTGCAGACTGTGCAGTGTGTATTTGTACAGTAAATGTGCTGCGTGACTGGCACTGTGTCTGTGTGTAATTGCTGTAAGTACATTTAAGTTGCAGACTGTGCAGTGTGTATTTGTACAGTAAATGTGCTGTGTGACTGGCACTGTGTCTGTGTGTAATTGCTGTAAGTACAGTTAAGTTGCAGACTGTGCAGTGTGTATTTGTACAGTAAATGTGTTGTGTGACTGGCACTGTGTCTGTGTGTAATTGTTGTAAGTACAGTTAAGTTGCAGACTGTGCAGAGTGTATTTGAAGAGTAAATGTGCTGCATGACTGGAACTTTGTCTGTGTGTAATTGCTGTAAGTACAGTTAAGTTGCAGACTGTGCAGAGTGTATTTGTACAGTAAATGTGTTGTGTGTCTGGCACTGTGTCTGTGTGTAATTGCTGTAAGTACAGTTAAGTTGCAGACTGTGCAGTGTGTATTTGTACAGTAAATGTGTTGTGTGTCTGGCACTGTGTCTGTGTGTAATTGCTGTAAGTACAGTTAAGTTGCAGACTGTGCAGTGTGTATTTGTACAGTAAATGTGTTGTGTGTCTGGCACTGTGTCTGTGTGTAATTGCTGTAAGTACAGTTAAGTTGCAGACTGTGCAGTGTGTATTTGTACAGTAAATGTGCTGTGTGACTGGCACTGTGTCTGTGTGTAATTGTTGTAAGTACAGTTAAGTTGCAGACTGTGCAGTGTGTATTTCTACAATAAATGTGCTGCGTGACTGGCACTGTGTCTGTGTTTAATTGCTGTAAGTACAGTTAAGTTGCAGACTGTGTAGTGTGTATTTGTACATTAAATGTGTTGTGTGTCTGGCACTGTGTCTGTGTGTAATTGCTGTAAGTACAGTTAAGTTGCAGACTGTACAGTGTGTATTTGTACAGTAAATGTGTTGTGTGTCTGGCACTGTGTCTGTGTGTAATTGCTGTAAGTACAGTTCAATTGCAGACTTGTACAGTGTGTATTTGTACAGTAAATGTGCTGCATGAATGGCACTGTGTCTGTGTGTAATTGCTGTAAGTACAGTTAAGTTGCAGACTGTGTAGTGTGTATTTGTACAGTAAATGTGCTGTGTGTCTGGCACTGTGTCTGTGTGTAATTGCTGTAAGTACAGTTAAGTTGCAGACTTGTACAGTGTGTATTTGTACAGTAAATGTGCTGCGTGACTGGCACTGTGTCTGTGTGTAATTGCTGTAAGTACAGTTAAGTTGCAGACTTGTACAGTGTGTATTTGTACAGTAAATGTGCTGCGTGATTGGCACTGTGTCTGTGTGTAATTGCAGTAAGTACAGTTAAGTTGCAGACTGTGCAGTGTGTATTTGTAGAGTAAATGTGCTGCGTGACTGGCACTGTGTCTGTGGGTAATTGCTGTAAGTACAGTTAAGTTGCAGACTTGTACAGTGTGTATTTGTACAGTAAATGTGCTGCGTGATTGGCACTGTGTCTGTGTGTAATTGCAGTAAGTACAGTTAAGTTGCAGACTGTGCAGTGTGTATTTGTAGAGTAAATGTGATGCGTGACTGGCACTGTGTCTGTGGGTAATTGCTGTAAGTACAGTTAAGTTGCAGACTTGTACAGTGTGTATTTGTACAGTAAATGTGCTGCGTGATTGGCACTGTGTCTGTGTGTAATTGCAGTAAGTACAGTTAAGTTGCAGACTGTGCAGTGTGTATTTGTAGAGTAAATGTGCTGCGTGACTGGCACTGTGTCTGTGGGTAATTGCTGTAAGTACAGTTAAGTTGCAGACTGTGCAGTGTGTATTTGTACAGTAAATGTGCTGCGTAATTGGCACTGTGTCTGTGTGTAATTGCTGTAAGTACAGTTAAGTTGCAGACTGTGTAGTGTGTATTTGTACAGTAAATGTGCTGTGTGTCTGGCACAGTGTCTGTGTGTAATTGCTGTAAGTACAGTTAAGTTGCAGACTGTGCAGTGTGTATTTGTACAGTAAATGTGCTGCATGACTGGCACTGTGTCTGTGTGTAATTGCTGTAAGTACAGTTAAGTTGCAGACTGTGTAGTGTGTATTTGTACAGTAAATGTGCTGTGTGTCTGGCACTGTGTCTGTGTGTAATTGCTGTAAGTACAGTTAAGTTGCAGAATGTGCAGTGTGTATTTGTACAGTAAATGAGCTGCATGACTGGCACTGTGTCTGTGTGTAATTGCTGTAAGTACAGTTAAGTTGCAGACTTGTACAGTGTGTATTTGTACAGTAAATGTGCTGATGACTGGCACTGTGTCTTTGTGTAATTGCTGTAAGTACAGTTAAGTTGCAAACTGTACAGTGTGTATTTGTACAGTAAATGTGCTGCATGACTGGCACTGTGTCTGTGTGTAATTGCTGTAAGTACAGTTCAATTGCAGACTTGTACAGTGTGTATTTGTACAGTAAATGTGCTGCATGAATGGCACTGTGTCTGTGTGTAATTGCTGTAAGTACAGTTAAGTTGCAAACTGTACAGTGAGTATTTGTACAGTAAATGTGCTGCATGACTGGCACTGTGTCTGTGTGTAATTGCTGTAAGTACAGTTCAGTTGCAGACTTGTACAGTGTGTATTTGTACAGTAAATGTGCTGCGTGACTGGCACTGTGTCTGTGTGTAATTGCTGTAAGTACAGTTAAGTTGCAGACTTGTACAGTGTGTATTTGTACAGTAAATGTGCTGCGTGATTGGCACTGTGTCTGTGTGTAATTGCAGTAAGTACAGTTAAGTTGCAGACTGTGCAGTGTGTATTTGTAGAGTAAATGTGCTGCGTGACTGGCACTGTGTCTGTGGGTAATTGCTGTAAGTACAGTTAAGTTGCAGACTGTGCAGTGTGTATTTGTACAGTAAATGTGCTGCATGACTGGCACTGTGTCTGTGTGTAATTGCTGTAAGTACAGTTAAGTTGCAGACTTGTAAAGTGTGTATTTGTACAGTAAATTCGCTGATGACTGGCATTGTGTCTGTGTGTAATTGCTGTAAGTACAGTTAAGTTGCAGAATGTGCAGTGTGTATTTGTACAGTAAATGTGCTGCATGACTGGCACTGTGTCTGTGTGTAATTGCTGTAAGTACAGTTATGTTGCAGACTTGTAATGTGTTATTTGTACAGTAAATGTGCTGCATGACTGGCACTGTGTCTTTGTGTAATTGCTGTAAGTACAGTTAAGTTGCAAACTGTACAGTGTGTATTTGTACAGTAAATGTGCTGCATGACTGGCACTGTGTCTGTGTGTAATTGCTGTAAGTACAGTTCAATTGCAGACTTGTACAGTGTGTATTTGTACAGTAAATGTGCTGCATGAATGGCACTGTGTCTGTGTGTAATTGCTGTAAGTACAGTTAAGTTGCAGACTGTGCAGTGTGTATTTTTACAGTAAATGTGCTGCATGACTGGCACTGTGTCTGTGTGTAATTGCTGTAAGTACAGTTAAGTTGCAGACTTGTACAGTGTGTATTTGTACAGTAAATGTGCTGATGACTGGCACTGTGTCTGTGTGTAATTGCTGTAAGTACAGTTAAGTTGCAGACTGTGCAGTGTGTATTTGTACAGTAAATGTGCTGCGTGACTGGCACTGTGTCTGTGTGTAATTGCTGTAAGTACAGTTAAGTTGCAGACTTGTACAGTGTGTATTTGTACAGTAAATGTGCTGCATGACTGGATCTGTGTCTGTGTGTAATTGCTGTAAGTACAGTTCAGTTGCAGACTTGTACAGTGTGTATTTGTACAGTAAATGTGCTGCGTGACTGGCACTGTGTCTGTGTGTAATTGCTGTAAGTACAGTTAAGTTGCAAACTGTACAGTGTGTATTTGTACAGTAAATGTGCTGCGTAATTGGCACTGTGTCTGTGTGTAATTGCTGTAAGTACAGTTAAGTTGCAGACTGTGCAGTGTGTATTTGTACAGTAAATGTGCTGCATGACTGGCACTGTGTCTGTGTGTAATTGCTGTAAGTACAGTTATGTTGCAGACTGTGCAGTTTGTGTTTGTACAGTAAATGTGACTGGCACTGTGTTTATGTCCCGTCATGGTCTGTTTGCACACATCATGTGTTCTCAAACTGTGTAATAACATGACACACAAAAATGGTTGGTGACTTGTTCTAATCCCTCCACGTGCTGATATATATATATATCACTTACTGTCAGTAGGCACACACCTGCTGTCAGTGATGTTATCATATAAATGTTACCATAACAAAGTCACACGTACTGTCACAGTCTGTTGCCATACAGCAGCTGTTCTAACACTGTGTAATAACACAACACACTTAAATGGTGGTGAACTTGTGCTACTGCCTCCACGTGCGATAATTATATATATATATATATATATCGGTTTGTGAACTTGTGCTACTGCCTCCACATACAAACTAGTGTAGGGCAAGGAAATGTACACACCGATATATATATATATATCAGTTACTGTCAGTAAACACACAGCTGCAGTCAGTCATGATACCATATAAATATTACCATAACAAAGTCACACGTACCGTCACGGTCTGCTGCCGTACAGCAGGTGTTCTTACACTGTGTAATAACACGACACACTAAAATGGTGGTGAACTTGTGCTACTGCCTGCACACACCGGTATATATATATATAATATATGTATATATATATATATATATACATATATATATATCTGTTACCGTCAGTAAACACACAGCTACAGTCAGTCATGTTACCATATAAATATTACCATAACACAGTCACACGTACCGTCACGGTCTGCTGCCCTACAGCAAGAGTTTACACACTGTGTAATAACACGACACACTGAAATGGTGGTGAACTTGTGCTACTGCCTGCACACACCGGTATATATATAACACTAATAAGTAGGGTAGGGCAAGGAATAAATATACAGCTTTATTTACATAATTGTGATCTGTTTACGAAATAGAAGAAAGACAGACTGCACAGCATAATACAGTAAGAACTTTCACTGCAAATGAACAGTAGAACAATCAAATTTGAAACTATATTTATAAAGAGAAAGATGTACTTGTTTATTTTTCCTTCATCTCAAATTTTGTGTTTTTAAGACACTCATTCTCAGTTCTCTTCTATATTTCCTTTTCATCAATGTTCTCTCTTCATAATAAGAACAACAGATAATGCACAGTCGCACAAATATGAAATAGCAAAGAGTATCAATGTCATGATCACCTTCTTCCTTTATTCTTTGTAATTATTTTGCACAGTGTTAAAAAATGCAGGTATACATATTTACCGGAAGTTTAATTTTCAATTAAGTGTCATGTACCTCCAAAATAGTGTCTGTATCAGTTGTCACTTTGCCACAGAATATATTTATTATCCAATCAAAGAGCTCTTAATTTCGAATCTGCGAAATAATTATCTATTTCGGAGAAGAAAGGTAACTTATAATACAAGTTTTCAAAGCTTCATTTATTCGTTTCACTACAAACAATAAAATATTTCAAGGCAGGCAAAATGTCTAAATTTGCATATCTCATTTCTTTCTAACGAAACTCGATATTCATAATTTGTTACTGACTTCGATAATGTTATCACCACTTTGCGTCGAGGCAGTAAGATTTTAAAATGTACTGTTGTATGTTGACAGTTGGACAGTTTGGGCAGGAGTGTGAGTGGGTCAGCAGGAAGTGACCGTACTGTGTACACTGTAAATTGTGTGACATTGTGATTGTTGTATGTTGGAAGTTGGACACTTTGTGCAGGAGTGTGAGTGCGTCAGCATGAAGTGACGGTACTGTGTACACTGTCAATTGTGTGACATTATGATTGTTGTATGTTGGCAGTTGGATACTTTGTGCAGGAGTGTGTGTGGGTCAGCATGAAGTGATCGTACTGTGTACACTGTAAATTGTGTGACATTATGATTGTTGTATGTTGGCAGTTGGATACTTTGTGCAGGAGTGTGTGTGGGTCAGCATGAAGTGATCGTACTGTGTACACTGTAAATTGTGTGACATTATGATTGTTGTATGTTGGAAGTTGGACAGTTTGTGCAGGAGTGTGAGTGGGTCAGCAATAAGTGACAGTAATGTGTACACTGTAAATTGTGTGACATTATGATTGTTGTATGTTGGAAGTTGGACAGTTTGTGCAGGAGTGTGAGTGCGTCAGCAAGAAGTGACCGTACTGTGTACACTGTAAATTGTGTGACATTGTGATTTGTGTATGTTGGCAGTTGGACACTTTGTGCAGGAGTGTGAGTGCGTCAGCAGGAAGTGACCGTACTGTGTACACTGTAAATTGTGTGACATTTTGATTTGTGTATGTTGACAGTTGGACACTTTGTGCAGGAGTCTGAGTGGGTCAGCAGGAAGTGACCGTACTATGTACACTGTAAATTGTGACATTGTGATTGTTGTATGTTGGAAGTTGGACACTTTGTGCAGGAGTGTGAGTGGGTCAGCAGGAAGTGACAGTACTGTGTACACTGTAAATTGTGACACTGTGATTGTTGTATGTTGGCAGTTGGACACTTTGTGCAGGAGTGTGAGTGAGTCAGCAGGAAGTGACCGTAATGTGTACACTGTAAATTGTGTGACATTATGATTGTTGTATGTTGGTAGTTGGACACTTTGTGCAGGAGTGTGAGTGGGTCAGCAGGAAGTGACCGTACTGTGTACACTGTAAATTGTGACATTGTGATTGTTGTATGTTGGCAGTTGGACAGTTTGTGCAGGAGTGTGAGTGGGTCAGCAGGAAGTGACAGTACTGTGTACACTGTAAATTGTGTGACATTATTATTGTTGTGTGTTGGCAATTGGACAATTTGAGCAGGAGTGTGAGTGGGTCAGCAGTACGTGACCGTACTGTGTACACTGTAAATTGTGTGACATTATGATTGTTGTATGTTGGTAGTTGGACACTTTGTGCAGGAGTGTGAGTGGGTCAGCAGGAAGTGACCGTACTGTGTACACTGTAAATTGTGACATTGTGATTGTTGTATGTTGGAAGTTGGACACTTTGTGCAGGAGTGTGAGTGCGTCAGCAGGAAGTGACCGTACTGTGTACACTGTAAATTGTGTGACATTATGATTGTTGTATGTTGGTAGTTGGACACTTTGTGCAGGAGTGTGAGTGGGTCAGCAGGAAGTGACCGTACTGTGTACACTGTAAATTGTGACATTGTGATTGTTGTATGTTGGCAGTTCTACAGTTTGTGCAGGAGTGTGAGTGGGTCAGCAGGAAGTGACAGTACTGTGTACACTGTAAATTGTGTGACATTATGATTGTTGTGTGTTGGCAATTGGACACTTTGAGCAGGAGTGTGAGTGGGTCAGCAGGAAGTGACCGTACTTGTACAGTGTGAATTGTGTGACATTATGATTGTTGTATGTTGGCAGTTGGACACTTTGTGCAGGAGTGTTAGTGGGTCAGCAGGAAGTGACCGTAAGTGTACAGTGTAAATTGTGTGACTTTATGATTGTTGTATGTTGGTAGTTGGACACTTTGTGCAGTAATTTCAGTGGGTCAGCAGGAAGTGACAGTTTTGTGTACACTGTCAATTGTGTGATATTATGATTGTTTTATGTTGGCAGGCCTGGAGAGACATCAGAGACGAGACTGCTGTGGCTGTGAACAAAGTCTGCCATGATGCTGGACTGAGGAAGCAGCACCTCGGATATCACGAGAGCTGGGATTTTTTGGCATTTCACATTGCTGTATGTTTTATGTGTATTGCACTATGTTGATTTTGGCAAAGCTTACTGACGTTTGGTAAAAACTTGCTGCCACGCATTTTAACACAATTACATGTTTGCACAGTGGCATGATTCTGCAGACGGACCCAGGACTTTCTACAAACTGCAGAATGCAAGCGAGGAGCACTGCTAACATCGGAGTGAAGTTATTGAACACGTGTCTTGAGTTTCTGACATTGCACAGGAAGTTCCTGCAGTCTGTTCACTGAAGAATAGTGTCTTCATCAGTGTCTGACCTCGTGGTTTGGCTGTTGGACAGGTACCACTCATAAGATTGTCACATGAGTTCCAATACATGCCAGTTTTTGTTGCAAATCACAGTGGCTTTCAATGAATGCGGTTTCATTATTTAATTTATTACATTTAACATTATTACATCAATTGAACACATAAACGCAACTACTCTTTAAGTTCCCACACAAGTATCTGACGCTTCATAATAAACGCCTTCGATACTTTGCATGAGTATTAATAATATACTTTATCACAGCAAGGCATTAAACTCACAGTGCACACAACTGAGGCACCATAATGCCTTCCTTGAACTGTATTGGTTCAAAGGAAAATAGGAGAGAAAATTTAGCGTCGCCAACCGATCAGCCAGCTGAGCAAAGTGTTTTGCCGCCATTCTCAGGAACATTAATTGTAGATAAGGAGCTAAAATTGAGCAACAAAACATTTGATGATTTCTTGAAACACAAAAATATAACCCCCCTAAGCCCAATCAGAGCGACGCTCGCTTTTCCCACTCCCCACGTGCTGGCCCAGTTTGCCTCAAAGGCATACAAAGACTACAACAGACAAGAGACTGACGCTCAGTATGAGACACGGTTAGATTTACCTGACGGCTGGAAGTTACTGACAACAGCGTCTAATTCTAGAAGGAACAACGGCTATTTTGGTGCAGCTTATTGGCACCCTGAGCATCAGCAGGTTGTGATTGCTCATCGAGGTACAGTTCCAAACAAATGGGGACCATTGTGGACAGATATACAGGGTGTGCTGCGTAACAAGTATGTTGGACAAATGGAGTCTGCTAGCACTTTTGCATATAAGGTTGTTGGAGTGCTGCGAGAAGTTGATCATGAGAAAGGGACCAATTTTCAAGTGTTCTTTACCGGCCATTCTTTGGGGGCCTGGCTAGCGCAAATCACTACCTTTACCACTAAATACCTTAAGGCAGAAGAAAATAATTTCCTTAAATGTGACAATGTCCCACACAGTTACCATCCCCACACAATAGTTTTTGACAGCCCAGGTTGCAAAGATATGCTGTCACAAATGGCTGACACACTTGATGTACGCATCGACGAGCGTTCCATTGACTTAGAGCACTTAGATATCACAAGTTATCTGTCCGCTCCAAATCGCGTTAATACTTGTAACAAACATGTAGGGACGGTGTATCGCGTCTTTACTGATTTGTCTGATATGGACTGGTGGGAAAAACATACTGCATTGTATAACCTTGCAGCGCACAGTATGGATAGAATTGTGGAAGTCTTTGACCCTGAAACAGGGCAAGTACGTAAAGATGAGCAGGGACAGCTAAAAGTACAAGTGGTAATAGATTGGCCCGTCAGTGATGGCTTATCCCGTGGTAAAGAATACAAGCGTTTCTTTAAATGGGCAAAGCATTTAAATAATTACGACCCAGACAAAAAAGATGTAATTCTCGAACTCAAGGGTTACCACCCAATTCGTTACCAAACTAAAGACTATGACGAAGGCGTGGCTAGTATAAGCATATTTAGTCAGGAAGAACGGCAGTTTTTGGAGGATTATCGTCGGCTATGTCAGTTACCTGAATTCTTTAAGCCTAGAGAAATGTTTACTGAAATCGGAACTGAACAGGTCCAGAAAGAAGCTGAAATAATATTACAAGGCTTTAAGATTGAAAAGAAAACAATTCGCTGTACAGACGCCAGTGCATTACAGACATTGATTCCGTATGTGAGGAGGTTGCTTCAACGTTTCCCGCAGATAAAACAGAACACAAAGTGTGTTTTGTCACCACACGAGAATAGAAACAACATTTATCAGATTGGAACCAAGCGTTACCTCGAAAAGCTTCACCAAAGCCCACTTGAATTTAAGCCTGAGGCATTGAGTTTAAGAGATTTTCTAAACAGTGACGAACAAAAAGTATTGCATTTACGCATGGTTGATGGGATGCATGGACAGGGCTAATCAAGGTTTATCAGGGGCTACAAAAGACACCCTGCATGACCGATTTCCACGGTGAAGGTCATTATACTGTACTGACATTACAGCACTTGTTACTTGTCAATCCAATGGTAAATTTGAATACATTAATGCAGTCGACAACAACACCACATCTGTTAATGATGGCGTGCGAGACCGATCAACTGTCTGATGGTGAAACTAGACAAATATTCGAAAGTCTATTTAACACTCTGAGGCAGAAGCCGTCTGTCAAAGTTATCTTGACCACACAGTCAGGAGATGACACTCTTACTTTTCTGCAAGATGTAGCTGAAGAAACACTCAGTAATGGATTTGTTGCAAGAAATGAACAATTACCTTGGAGTGATTTAACGCCAAGTTCACAGGAAAAATTACTTGAAAATGCAGTAAATTTTCAAGGCAGTGAAATTGCCTTAAATCAACTCATATCTGCTGAATTACCCGTAACAAATTTGTTACCCCTTGCTGACTTGTTAGGAAGAAACCATATTAAGATTGGTAAAGAACCAGAAGCGCATTCTAAATGTGACTCCTATGATGAAATTTACTATATCGAGAGAGCATTTCATCACAAAGTAATCATTAAACTGGACGTTTTAAAAAACAACAGAGAACAAACGTTTCGTGATGTACTGGCCAGCACTGAACAAGAGTTCAAACAACTCTGTCAAAAGAATCCAGAAAGCAATGTGCACTGGCTAGAGCTCGTTTGGCAGCAAACAAAGGGCAGCTTGAAAACACTGCGTAAATATATTGACACCGACAGTGCGCACACATATACAGCTGATGATTTAGACAAGCTCTTGGAGCAAGCACGCAAGCACAGAGTGATGCTGATTTCTGATACAGCAGGGATGGGTAAATCCACCGTACTGACACATCTGTCTAAGCAAATCAAACAAAAGTTCCCTGCCAAATGGGTGGTAAGAATTGACTTAAATGACCACACAGATGCACTCAAGGCACTGCAAGTAGAACAGATCGATAAGGAGAAAGCAATTGAATTTGTATCGGAAAAACTGCTGGAGCTTGAACCTGGTTTGGAGATGGAGTTATTTAAACAGTGTTGTGAACAGAAGCAAAAGGTAGATATAGTAATAATGTTGGATGGTTTTGATGAAGTCAGTCCGAGCTATAAAGAGACAGTCATTGCTTTACTGCAAGCTCTAAGGCAGACGGCGGTAGAACAGCTGTGGGTCACCACACGACCACATCTGGGAGAGGAACTGGAAGATACGCTACAACAGCTCTCTTACACATTAGAACCATTTTCTGAAGAAAATCAAGTCGAATTTTTAACAAAATTTTGGAGTCTAAATGACAGGTTTACTGAGATGGACAGTAAGGAGAAAGAGGAAAAGAAAGTCAAGTTAGAAATTTATGCTAAACATTTAATTAAGGAACTAGCCCAATCAATTAGTGACAAAGACAAAGAGTTCACCGGCATACCATTACAATGCCGCATGTTGGCGGAGGCATTTGATGAAGAAGTTAAAACATTCTGTCAGTCAGCTGAATCCGTGCCTCAGTTACCGTTCAAACTAGACCTGCTTGGGTTATTCGAAACATTTAAGAATAGAAAGTATGACATTTGTTATGAGGAAAAGTTTAAAATCCCATGACAAATCTGGGTGCACAAACGGCACGAACACAATTTTTTAAAAATATCACACAGGATCATCAAATACTAGCCTTGAAAATGTTGTTTGCTGAGGAACAATTGACCCTTCTTGAAGCTAATAGCGAATGTACATCTCTAGACGAAGACTTAACAAGGGCTGGGATAGTGCAAGTAAGTGATGACGATAAACTGCACTTTATACACCGCACGTTTGCCGAGTATTATGCTGCAGAGTTTTTGGTAAATCGACTGACCAGAGGGTCGAACACTTCCCAACAAGTGCAGGATCTTATATTTCAGAACGAAGATTATCGGGTGATTAGAGTTTTTATAGATGGAATGCTGTCAAGGTCTCAGCCATGAAAAGAGGTGTTAAAACAGTACGGAAATAGGACAAGTGACTGGAGAGATGGTGTAATAATATTACATCAGGCAGTGCGCGAAGGTAATGCTTATATTCGTTCATTCTGTAGTCTGTCTTAGGACAGGTCCGTAGCCTCTTCATTCTGCAGTCTGTCTTACGACAGGTCCGTAGCCTCTTCATTCTGCAGTCTGTCTTACGACAGGTTCGTAGCTTCTTCATTCTGCTGTCTGTCTTACGACAGGTCCGTAGCCTCTTCATTCTGCAGTCTGTCTTACGACAGGTCCGTAGCCTCTTCATTCTGCAGTCTGTCTTACGCCAGGTCCGTAGCCTCTTCATTCTGCAGTCTGTCTTACGACAGGTCCGTAGCTTCTTCATTCTGCAGTCTGTCTTACGACAGGTCCGTAGCCTCTTCCAAAGCAAGTTTTCCACAGAGTGCCATCTAGTGCTTCCTCTTTCAATTTCCAGTATCTTCTCTTTTCCTTAATGTCATCCAGTAGCTGCTTACGCTTTCTTCCTCGCCTTCCCATCATTTCTATCCTTCCTTCTAACTTTCTTTCAATCACATGTTTAGAAGGCAGTTTTTAAGCCTCATATTATTGGATTTTTATTAGATAGTGTGCAAGCAGGAGAGCACACAGACATTTTACATGAGCTGTTGCTAGCACAAGACAACAGACTCACAGCCTGGCAACTGGCAACCACGGGAAGCCACACAGAAATATACGAGTAGTTATGGGAGTGTGCTAAAGAGAATCTAACAACAGGGGTGTTAATTAATAAATTGTTATTAACCAAAGACAATGTGGAACCAACAGCTTGGCACTTGGCAGCAAAGGAGGCCAACACAGCAATATTATAAAAGTTATATGAGTGAGCTAAAGAAGGAAACATAATCCAATAAATAAATACTTCCTTGTCAAAAATAAAGACGGTAAAACTGCGTTACAGCTTGTTGAAGAAAATGTATTAATAACAGTCAAAAAAATTGAAAGCTATATAAATAATTAAGAAGTTTTTGTGAAATTATGAAGCCGAATTAGGCATTACGAATCCAGTTGAATCTTTTACTAATAACTTAAATGTCACAATGAAACATGCAAAAGACATTCAGATAGTTGCAATTACGGGCTCTATGTCATGTTGTGTCAGCATATCACGCCGTCACAAACACAATTGCCGACGCATTGACACTGGTCATGTTATCGTAACGTTAGGAGTATGACGGACATTGCTTGTCCTTTAAGCGTTTGCGAGAGAATGACGTCATGGTGCAATGTTAAGCGGCAGCAAAGGAAACTACTAGAGGGTCTGGTGTGCTGTCAGCACTGTCTGGTGGTGTGCTAGGTGTGTGTGGTGAACCGGAATACAGACTGACGTGGTTAGTGTATGACCGCTATCACTGTGCACAGCACTGTGCAGGACAGTCCTGAACACACTGCTGACTGTACGGTCTGTTGTGCTGTCAGCACTGTCTGGTGGTTTGCTAGATGTGTGTGGTGAACCGGAATACAGACTGACGTGGTTAGTGTATGACCGCTATCACTGTGCACAGCACTGTGCAGGACAGTCCTGAACACACTGCTGACTGTACGGTCTGTTGTGCTGTCAGCACTGTCTGGTGGTTTGCTAGATGTGTGTGGTGAACCGGAATACAGACTGACGTGGTTAGTGTATGACCGCTATCACTGTGCACAGCACTGTGCAGGACAGTCCTGAACACACTGCTGACTGTACGGTCTGTTGTGCTGTCAGCACTGTCTGGTGGTGTGCTAGATTTGTGTGGTGAACCGGAATACAGACTGACGTGGTTAGTGTGTGACCGCTATCACTGTGCAGGACAGTCCTGAACACACTGCTAACTGTACGGTCTGTTGTGTTCTTAGAACTGTCTGGTGGTGTGCTAGATGGCGGTGTTGATATGTTTGTTGTGTTAATTCCGCACAGTGTGTAACGACATGCACTGTTGGTAACTGTCATGCTGTTACACAAATAGTTTGTAAATATTTGTATATTAATGGATGTATAAAATGTGCTTATTTATGTTATTCTGTGTAGATATCAATTGTGTTGTTGAGATACGAGCAATGTTATTGTGTGTAGATAGCAATTGTGTTGTTGAGATACGAGCAATGTCAGTACAAACAGTACACTGTGTACAGTTGTTAGTAAGGGACAGTCTGCTGTGTATTGCAGTAACAGTCAGTGAATGTTGAATCAGAAGTCTGTTACATGCACACAATCAAAAAATTACTGTAATGTATACTGTTAATTGTAATGTGGGTTGTGTACAAGAAGCATTATATTATTTGTGCAGAACTGTAGGTAATAATAATTAGCAGTCTGTTACATGCACACAATCAAACAGTTACTGTATTGTATACTGTTAACTGTACTGTGGGTCGTGTACCCCAAGAAGCATTACATTACTTGTGCAGAACTGTACGTAATAAAATTAGCAGTCTGTTACATGCACACAATCAAACAATTACTGTAATGTGTACTGTTAACTGTACTGTGGGTCGTGTAAATGAACCATTAAATTACTTGTGCAGAACTGTACGTAATAATAATTAGCAGTCTGTTACATGCACACAATCAAAATATTACTGTAATGTGTACTGTTAACTGTACTGTGGGTCGTGTACAAGAAGCATTACATTACTTGTGCAGAACTGTACGTAATAATAATTAGCAGTCTGTTACATGCACACAATCAAACAATTATTGTAATGTGTACTGTTAACTGTACTGTGGGTCGTGTACAAGAAGCATTACATTACTTGTGCAGAACTGTACGTAATAATAATTAGCAGTCTGTTACATGCACACAATCAAACAATTACTGTAATGTGTACTGTTAACTGTACTGTGGCTCGTGTAAATGAACCATTATATTACTTGTGCAGAACTGTACGTAATAATAATTAGCAGTCTGTTACATGCACACAATCAAACAATTATTGTAATGTGTACTGTTAACTGTACTGTGGGTCGTGTACAAGAAGCATTACATTACTTGTGCAGAACTGTACGTAATAATAATTAGCAGTCTGTTACATGCACACAATCAAACAGTTACTGTAATGTGTACTGTTAACTGTACTGTGGGTTGTGTACAAGAAGCATTACATTACTTGTGCAGAACTGTACGTAATAATAATTAGCAGTCTGTTACATTCACACAATCAAACAATTATTGTAATGTGTACTGTTAACTGTAATGTGGGTCATGTACAAGAAGCATTATATTACTTGTGCAGAACTGTACGTAATAATAATTAGCAGTCTGTTACATGCACACAATCAAACAGTTACTGTAATGTTTACTGTTAACTGTACTGTGGGTCGTGTACAAGAAGCATTATATTACTTGTGCAGAACTGTACGTAATAATAATTAGCAGTCTGTTACATGCACACAATCAAACAGTTACTGTAATGTGTACTGTTAACTGTACTGTGGGTTGTGTACAAGAAGCATTATATTACTTGTGCAGAACTCAACTTAATGATAATTGCGTAATATAAACTAATTCGGTTTCATGTGCCACACTGTGCAACATTTTATCCTGCATGATAAAGTCAAAAACAGTAGCCGGACAATATACGTATAATGTAAACATGCACAGTGAACTGTGTCCTGTTTATGTAGTAACAATTATGTAAGTAACTGCACGATACAGAAATACTGTATTATAGAGCTATGTTATCATTACGCCTTATACACATGGCGCTTGTAGTTACAAATAATTTTATTACATCTCTACTACTTTAAACGACTAATTATTGCTTAAATTTATAATCAAATAAAAACAAACATTGTTATAATCATAAATATATATATGGAAATTCTGTCTTTAGTTTGCACATGTGTTTGTACGTGACTATCTGAACATGACCTAATTAATTGTAATTTTGTTCCATATTAATGGTTCTCCATGTTGGACTACTACATATCCCGTATACAAACCTCCAAACTTTGACATGTATACAGTATAGACAGTGTCCGTCACAAAGACCCACATTACCTTTAGTGAAAATTGCACAGCATACACAGTTAAGGTAGTTGTGTAACTAATTAGTGGTCCTGTAATGTCAGTACAGATTGTTATCATACAGTCTGCAGTATAGACAGTGTCCGTAACAAAGACCCACATTACTTTTAGTGAACAATGCACAGCATACACAGTTAAGAAGGTAGTTGTGTAACTAATTAGTGGTCCTGTAATGTCAGTACAGTTTGTTATCATACAGTCTGCAGTATAGACAGTGTCCATCACAAAGACCCACATTACCTTTAGTGAACAATGCACAACATACACAGTTAAGAAGGTAGTTGTGTAACTAATTAGTGGTCTTGTAATGTCAGTACAGTTTGTTATCATACAGTCTGCAGTATAGACAATGTCCATCACAAAGACACACATTACCTTTAGTGAACAATGCACAGCATACACAGTTAAGAAGGTAGTTGTGTAACTAATTAGTGGTCCTGTAATGTCAGTACAGTTTGTTATCATACAGTCTGCAGTATTGACAGTGTCCATCACAAAGACCCACATTACATTTCGTGAACAATGCACAACATACACAGTTAAGAAGGTAGTTGTGTAACTAATTAGTGGTCCTGTAATGTCAGTACAGTTTGTTATCATACAGTCTGCAGTATAGACAGTGTCCATCACAAAGACACACATTACCTTTAGTGAACAATGCACAGCATACACAGTTAAGAAGGTAGTTGTGTAACTAATTAGTGGTCTTGTAATGTCAGTACAGTTTGTTATCATACAGTCTGTTTAATAAGACAAACAACACGTGTGCAAAATCAGCAGTTAAACGCAACAAATTTTGAAACATTAATAAACGTGTGACTCCATTACGTTGACACACACAATCCACCATAACGATCCTAATCTAATCATTCTCTACAAAACACACATTAGCCCTTCACAGTCCTCGCAGTAACAATTCTGTTCACTGACCGGATGTCTGAGACATTTCATGACTTTCGTTTCTGAGTACAAATCTGTCACTGTTTACACAATGTAACAAACAACATTACACAATGCGGTGCAGACATTCCACATGAGATGTTCCAGACTGTCCTGTGAATGCAGTTCTGATTGACATTTAACTGTTGCTGTTCCTTTTGCAGTTCCACCAACTGTATGTCACTATTTACCCAACATAACTAACAAACAAACAACATTACACAATGCAGTGCAGACATTCCACATGAGATGTTCCAGACTGTCCTGTGAATGCAGTTCTGATTGACATTTAACTGTTGCTGTTCCTTTTGCAGTTCCACCAACTGTATGTCACTATTTACCCAACATAACTAACAAACAAACAACATTACACATTGCGGTGCAGACATTCCACATGAGATGTTCCAGACTGTCCTGTGAATGCAGTTCTGATTGACATTTAACTGTTGCTGTTCCTTTTGCAGTTCCACCAACTGTATGTCACTATTTACCCAACATAACTAACAAACAAACAACATTAAACAATGCGGTGCAGACATTCCACATGAGATGTTCCAGACTGTCCTGTGAATGCAGTTCTGATTGACATTTAACTGTTGCTGTTCCTTTTGCAGTTCCACCAAATGTATGTCACTATTTACCCAACATAACTAACAAACAAACAACATTACACATTGCGGTGCAGACATTCCACATGAGATGTTCCAGACTGTCCTGTGAATGCAGTTCTGATTGACATTTAACTGTTGCTGTTCCTTTTGCAGTTCCACCAACTGTATGTCACTATTTACCCAACATAACTAACAAATAAACAACATTACACATTGCGGTGCAGACATTCCACATCAGATGTTCCAGACTGTGCTGTGAATGCAGTTCTGATCGACATTTAACTGTTGCTGTTCCTTTTGCAGTTCCATCAACTGTGTCCACATCAACTTCTTACCTTCTCTAAAGTTCCTATTTACAGTTAAATTGTGCACCTTAGTACATGTGACTATATACCATGCACATGGTTATAACATTAGTTCTGTTTATTAAACCAACAAACAATGTGCCAACACAAAATATGTTGTAAATATTACAGCTACATGTTTCGGCTACACTAATAACAATTATCGGGTTGTACAGAAGCAAACAGAAAGTGCTGACATACAACTGCACAGTGTAGTAAGAGGTCTGTTGTTGTTCTTTACAATATGTATTGTGTTGATGTATTGTTGTTGGTTTAGCTGACTGAGAACACAACAGGGATGGTCGCCTTAACTCATTTCTGCTTGTTCACTTGCTGTTAATTAAAGTTAAGAAACAGCAAATTAACTCAACTTAACTTAACGGTAGATAAATTCGTAATATGGCCGGTCTCTGCTGACTGAGCTACGCAGTTGTTCATTCTGTCACCGTGCCTCATATGACGTTTGTTGCATTACACGCTGTAACCGTGTGTGTTCTGCACAGAGCTTGTGGTCAACATCCATGCAAGGCCGTTCTCACCGTCAGTCACAGTCAGCTCCGTCAGTCACAGTCAGCTACGTCAGTCACAGTCAGCGGACTGTAAGACTGTGCAATGCAGTACAAGTACGCCTACTGTCAATGCAAACCACTCAAGCTGAACCAGTCAACCACTAAGTGCAACTCACCCTGCATCACACCACATCCCTTCAGTGGCGCCACAAGCGGTTTCGTCGTATGACAATGTAGCTGGCGTTGGTCAGTGGCTGTGTATAGTAACACACAGATGACAGAGAAAGGCAGGTTTGCGGGTAAAGTGTTATCACATGGGAGGTGATCATCTGTGTTCAACATCTCGCGTTAAACGTGTTATCGGATCACGCCACGTTCCTGCATTACATCATCATATTGCGATGCGACAGTACACAAACCATGCTGGCAGTAGCTTTCAGCCAATAGCGTGAATTTGAACGATCTAATCTCTGGATATGATTCACTATATACACATGTACAGCTTCAAGCAAAAGGCTGCAGTCCACTTCAGAAGACATCAGTCGGACAGTTGCTGTACTGTTGTGCTATTGAACACGTAGCAGCAGCTTCTGTGTAATTGCTGTAAGTACAGTTAAGTTGCAGAATGTGCAGTGTGTATTTGTACAGTAAATGTGCTGCGTGACTGGCACTATGTTTGTGTGTAATTGCTGTAAGTACAGTTAAGTTGCAGACTGTGCAGTGTGTATTTGTACAGTAAATGTGCTGCGTGACTGGCACTGTGTCTGTGTGTAATTGCTGTAAGTACAGTTAAGTTGCAGACTGCGCAGTGTGTATTTGTACAGTAAATGTGCTGCGTGACTGGCAATGTGTCTGTGTGTAATTGCTGTAAGTACAGTTAAGTTGCAGACTGTGCAGTGTGTATTTGTACAGTAAATGTGCTGCGTGACTGGCACTGTGTCTGTGTGTAATTGCTGTAAGTACAGTTAAGTTGCAGACTGTGCAGTTTGTATTTGTCTAGTAAATGTTCTGCGTGACTGGCACTGTGTCTGTGTGTAATTGCTGTATGTACAGTTAAGTTGCAGACTGTGCAGTTTGTATTTGTACAGTAAATGAGCTGCGTGACTGGCACTGTGTCTGTGTGTAATTGATGTAAGTGCAGTTAAGTTGCAGACCGTGCAATGTGTATTTGTACAGTAAATGTGCTGCGTGACTGGCACTTTGTCTGTGTGTAATTGCTGTAAGTACAGTTAAGTTGCAGACTTTGCAGTGTGCATTTGTCCAGTAAATGTTCTGCGTGACTAGCACTGTGACTGCTTTTAATTGCTGTAAGTACAGTTAAGTTGTAGACTGTGCAGTGTGTATTTGTACAGTAAATGTGTTGCGTGACTGGCAATGTTACTATGTGTAATTTGCTGTAAGTACAGTTAAGTTGCAGACTGTGCAGTGTGTATTTGTCCAGTAAATGTTCTGCGTGACTGGCACTGTGTCTGTGTGTAATTGCTGTAAGTACTGTTAAGTTGCAGAGTGTGCAGTTTGTATTTGTAAACTAAATGTGCTGCGTGACTGGCGCTGTGTCTGTGTGCAATTGCCTTAAGTACAGTTAATTTGCGGACTGCGCAGTGTGTATTTGTACAGTAAATGTGCTGCGTGACTGGCACTGTGTCTGTGTGTAATTGCTGTAAGTACAGTTAAGTTGCAGACTGTGCAGTGTGTATTTGTACAGTAAATGTGCTGTGTGACTGGCACTGTGTCTGTGTAATTGGTGTAAGTGCAGTTAAGTTGCAGACTGTGAATTGTGTATTTGTAGAGTATATGTGCTGCGTGACTGGCACTGTGTCTTTGTGTCAGCGATCGGCAGCTGTGTCTGACTGCAATCAATGTGTCGCTGTTTGTCTGTTCGCGAAATAAATCTTCAGAAATGCGTCTTTCACATCCTGCATTCTTTCTGTCCGTCCGTCTTCACGTAGCAACTCTAGAACTGCTGAACATGTTGTCATGAACCTTGATGTCACGTATTTTGCTAAGATTCCTCGACTATGTTTTATTTCGGTTGAAATCTAACATTACCACTTGACGCTATCCGTGAACACCCACATGCATTTTGCTGACATGTCGAGCATCAGTCGCTTAATGTTCGGCGGAACATAAACATTTAGCACAGTAGCTGCACGGAAACAAAAGGCATAGTTTAAGCACACTAAACTTCCATAAGTCTTACGACGTTGTTCATTAAAATGATCGAACGCACCGGAACTGTTACGTTATTCGCACATTTCCCTATGGCTTGTGAACTCAGACTTTCCGCACCTTCATTTGTGCATCAAATAATCGGTGTGAATCATATTTTTGGGAGTGATCGTGTGTCGCAGTTTCAAAAAGAATAAATAATCGTATCTCTGCCGTTACAGGACAAGTGGTACACTGAATATATCGGTTGTGCAGTTTTGTCAAAGACACTTCTTGCAATATAGCAGTTGTGCAGTTTTGTTATAGAGACATCGTGCAATATATCAGTTGTGCAGTTTTGTCAAAGACACTTCGTGCAATATATCAGTTGTGCAGTATTGTGAAAGACACTTCGTTCAATATATCAGTTGTGCAGTTTTGTCAAAGACACTTCGTGCAATATATCAGTTGTACTGTATTGTGAAAGACACTTCGTGCAATATATCAGTTGTGCAGTTTTGTCAAAGACACTTCGTGCAATATATCAGTTGTGCAGTTTTGTCAAAGACACTTCGTGCAATATATCAGTTGTGCAGCTTTGTCAAAGGCACTTCGTGCAATATATCAGTTGTGCAGTTTTGTCAAAGACACGTCGTGCAATATATCAGTTGTGCAGTATTGTGAAAGACACTTCGTTCAATATATCAGTTGTGCAGTTTTGTCAAAGACACTTCGTGCAATATATCAGTTGTGCAGTTTTGTCAAAGACACTTCGTGCAATATATCAGTTGTGCAGTATTGTGAAAGACACTTCGTTCAGTATATCAGTTGTGCAGTTTTGTCAAAAACACGTCGTGCAATATATCAGTTGTGCAGTTTTGTTAAAGACACTTCGTGCAATATATCAGTTTTGCAGTTTTGTCAAAGACACTTCGTGCAATATATCAGTTGTGCAGTTTTGTCAAAGACACTTCGTGCAATATATCAGTTTTGCAGTATTGTGAAAGACACTTCGTTCAATATATCAGTTGTGCAGTTTTGTCAAAAACACGTCGTGCAATATATCAGTTGTGCAGTTTTGTCAAAGACACATCGTGCAATATATCAGTTGTGCAGTTTTGTCAAAGACACTTCGTGCAATATATCAGTTGTGCAGTTTTGTCAAAGACACGTCGTGCAATATATCAGTTGTGCAGTTTTGTCAAAGACACTTCGTGCAATATATCAGTTGTGCAGTTTTGTCAAAGACACGTCGTGCAATATATCAGTTGTGCAGTTTTGTCAAAGACACGTCGTGCAATATATCAGTTGTGCAGTTTTGTCAAAGACACTTCATGCAATATATCAGTTGTGCAGTTTTGTCAAAGACACGTCGTGCAGTCTAAACCTTTAAGAATAACAACGCTAATTTTTTCATATTTGTCCAGACTTCAGGGTCGAAAAATATTTTAGTCACAAAGTAATTGCAGGAATATATAGCAAGTTGTTGCACTCCAACGCCAACTCTACAGGCATGCTAACAGATATGTGCTTGCAGTTCGGGCACCATATTTTATTTCTAATACAGTTACAATGTCATTTAACACAACCCGAAGAACACTAATGCAGCCAAATTCCTTCCATCCCATAAGCTACACAGTATATCGGTGACAGCCTGTTAGCAGCGGGTTGTAGCAATGCGTTCTGATCGTAACGCACAGTTCCATATACTGACATCTGCTGTGCATTGCGATACCGGAACTGCTTGCTGTCATTTTTTGCTGAATGTATGAGGGCAGTAAGAATATCACACAGTGCATAGCGAGTGATTTTGGTTCGAGTGCAGACGCTTCTATATAATGGTAACTGTAACGCATTTTATGTATGCTGTAACAGGACAGTAAGAATATCACACAGTGCGTAGCGAGTGGTTTTGTTTCGAGTGCAGACACTTCCACATATTGGTAACTGTAACACACTTTATGCATGCTGTATTATCAGGTGCGAAGTGCTGTGACGTATCTACAGAATAACATAGCTTGAATCTCCGCTCTTATCATAAGCAATTCTCAGTATCAGGACTCATACAATAAATTCACTTCCTAATGTAACCGACGTAAAGCAAGTTGCTCCTGATAGCACACATAACGCCTGTCTTCCTGTTACAGACTGCTGTCACTTATATCTTGTGCTTGTTACATCACATTTACATAACACACAGCAAGTTGCTCCTGACAGCACTCATAACGTCTGTCTTCCTGTAACACACTGTCTGTCACTTATATCTTGTGCTTGTTACATTACATTTACATAACACACAGCAAGTTGCTCCTGATAGCACTAATAACGTCTGTCTTCCTGTTACACACTGTCTGTCACTTATATCTTGTGCTGGTTATATCACATTTACATATCACACAGCAAGTTGCTCCTGACAGCACTCATAAAGTCTGTCTTCCTGTTACACACTGTCTGTCACTTATATCTTGTGCTTGTTATATCACATTTACATATCACACAGCAAGTTGCTCCTGACAGCACTCATAACGTCTGTCTTCCTGTTACACACTCTCTGTCACTTATATCTTGTGCTTGTTACATCACATTTACATAACACACAGCAAGTTGCTCCTGACAGCACTCATAACGTCTGTCTTCCTGTTACACACTGTCTGTCACTTATATCTTGTGCTGGTTATATCACATTTACATATCACACAGCAAGTTGCTCCTGACAGCACTCATAACGTCTGTCTTCCTGTTACACACTGTCTGTCACATATATCTTGTGCTTGTTATATCACATTTACATAACACACAGCAAGTTTGCTCCTGATAGCACTCATAACGTCTGTCTTCCTGTTACACACTGTCTGTCACTTATATCTTGTGCTTGTTATATCACATTTACATAACACACAGCAAGTTGCTCCTGACAGCACTCATAACGTCTGTCTTCCTGTTACACACTGTCTGTCACTTATATATTGTGCTTGTTACATCACATTTACGTAACACAGCAAGTTGCTCCTGATAGCACTCATAACGTCTGTCTTCCAGTTACACACTGTCTGTCACTTACATCTTGTGCTTGTTACATCACATTTACATAACACACAGCAAGTTGCTCCTGATAACACTCATAACGTCTGTCTTTCTGTTACACACTGTCTGTCACTTATATCTTTTGCTTGTTACATCACATTTACATAACACACAGCAAGTTGCTCCTGACTGCACTCATAACGTCTGTCTTCCTGTTACACACTGTCTGTCACTTATATCTTGTGCCTGTTATATCACATTTACATAACACACAGCAAGTTGCTCCTGATAGCACTCATAACAACTGTCTTCCTGTTACACACTGTCTGTCACTTATATCTTATGCTTGTTATATCACATTTACATAATACACAGCAAGTTGCTCCTGATAGCACTCATAAAGTCTGTCTTTCTGTTACACACTGTCTGTCACTTATATCTTTTGCTTGTTACATCACATTTACATAACACACAGCAAGTTGCTCCTGACTGCACTCATAACGTCTGTCTTCCTGTTACACACTGTCTGTCACTTATATCTTGTGCTTGTTATATCACATTTACATAACACACAGCAAGTTGCTCCTGATAGCACTCATAACGCCTGTCTTCCTGTTACACACTGTCTGTCACTTATATCTTGTGCTTGTTACATCACATTTACATAACACACAGCAAGTTGCTCCTGACTGCACTCATAACGTCTGTCTTACTGTTACACACTGTCTGTCACTTATATCTTGTGCTTGTTATATCACATTTACATAACACACAGTAAGTTGCTCCTGATAGCACTCATAACGCCTGTCTTCCTGTTACACACTGTCTGTCACTTATATCTTGTGCTTGTTATATCACATTTACATAACACACAGCAAGTTGCTCCTGACAGCACTCATAACGCCTGTCTTCCTGTTACACACTGTCTGTCACTTATATCTTGTGCTTGTTACATCACATTTACGTAACACACAGCAAGTTGCTCCTGACAGCACTCATAACGCCTGTCTTCCTGTTACACACTGTCTGTCACTTATATCTTGTGCTTGTTACATCACATTTACGTAACACAGCAAGTTGCTCAAGATAGCACTCATAACGTCTGTCTTCCTGTTACACACTGTCTGTCACTTACATCTTGTGCTTGTTACATCACATTTACATAACACACAGCAAGTTGCTCCTGACAACACTCATAACGCCTGTCTTCCTGTTACACACTGTCTGTCACTTATATCTTGTGCTTGTTACATCACATTTACATAACACACAGCAAGTTGCTCCTGACTGCACTCATAACACCTGTCTTCCTGTTACAGATTGCTGTCACTTATATCTTGTGCTTGTTACATCACATTTACATATAACACAGCAAGTTGCTACTGACTGCACTCATAACGTCTGTCTTACTGTTACACACTGTCTGTCACTTATATCTTGTGCTTGTTACATCACATTTACGTAACACAGCAAGTTGCTCCTGATAGCACTCATAACGTCTGTCTTCCTGTTACACACTGTCTGTCACTTATATCTTGTGCTTGTTACATCACATTTGCATAACACACAGCAACTTGCTCCTGATAGCACTCATAACGTCTGTCTTCCTGTTACAGACTGCTGTCACTTATATCTTGTGCTTGTTACATCACATTTACATATCACACAGCAAGTTGCTCCTGATAGCACTCATAACGTCTGTCTTCCTGTTACACACTGTCTGTCACTTACATCTTGTGCTTGTTACATCACATTTACATAACACACAGCAAGTTGCTCCTGATAACACTCATAACATCTGTCTTCTTGTTACACACTGTCTGTCACTTATATCTTGTGCTTGTTACATCACATTTACATAACACACAGCTAGTTGCTCCTGATAGCACTCATAACGTCTGTCTTCCTGTTACAAACTCTCTGTCACTTATATCTTGTGCTTGTTACATCACATTTATATAACACACAGCAAATTGCTCCTGATAGCACTCATAACGTCTGTCTTCCTGTTACAGACTGCTGTCACTTATATCTTGTGCTTGTTACATCACATTTACATAACACACAGCAAGTTGCTCCTGATAGCACTCATAACGTCTGTCTTCCTGTTACACATTGTCTGTCAATTATATCTTGTGCTTGTTACATCACATTTACATAACACACAGCAAGTTGCTCCTGATAGCACTCATAACGTCTGTCTTCATGTTACACACTGTCTGTCACTTATATCTTGTGCTTGTTACATCACATTTACATAACACACAGCAAGTTGTTCCTGATAGCACTCATAACGTCTGTCTTCCTGTTACAGACTGCTGTCACTTATATCTTGTGCTTGTTATATCACATTTACATAACACACAGCAAGTTGCTCCTGATAGCACTCATAACGTCTGTCTTCCTGTTACACACTGTCTGTCACTTATATCTTGTGCTTGTTACATCACATTTACATAACACACAGCAAGTTGCTCCTGATAGCACTAATAACGTCTGTCTTCCTGTTACACACTGTCTGTCACTTATATCTTGTGCTTGTTATATCACATTTACATATCACACAGCAAGTTGCTCCTGACAGCACTCATAACGTCTGTCTTCCTGTTACAGACTGCTGTAACTTATATCTTGTGCTTGTTACATCACATTTACATAACACACAGCAAGTTGCTCCTGATAGCACTCATAACACCTGTCTTCCTGTTACACACTGTCTGTCACTTATATCTTGTGCTTGTTACATCACATTTACATAACACAGCAAGTTGCTCCTGATAGCACTCATAACGCCTGTCTTCCTGTTACAGACTGACTGTAACTTAAATCTTGTGCTTGTTACAGCACATTTACGTAATTATAATACACTGAAATCCCCAAGGAGAAGAATTTGCACTTAATAATTAGAAACATATCTTAACAACAGAGCTACAACCGATCATTGGGTTTTTACTGAGTGGTATAGGAAGTTATATAGACTTTTACGTAACCTAGTAACGATACTACATTTCCCCAGAACGGTGCGTGATCCCCTTATCTCTGTAACAGTGCAAGATTCCTTCCTATAACACCAATAACGTAAAGCATCTAGCTGCTGTAGTTCCCATCTGTGTTACATCGACGCTCAAGGTCGGTGGAGCTCCCTAACAAGCGATGTGGATCGCCGACGGTTCATACTTCCTCTAGGTTCTTCCAGCTTCTCTCAGATCCGTAGCTGCCCTGCTTTCACCTAAATGCATTCCCGTTCGCCCCTCCTCCTATGTGCTGCTGCCTTACAAAACGTTCGGTAAAACCACCACCGACACTTTGCTCACACCAACCAGTCCTACTGTACTGACATTTGTACAGTAAAACCACCACCGACACTTTGCTCACAACAACCAGTCCTACTGTATTGACATTTGTACAGTAAAACCACCACCGACACTTTGCTCGCACCAAACAGTCCTACTGTAATGACATTTGTACAGTAAAACCACCACCCACACTTTGCTCACACCAACCAGTCCTACTGTATTGACATTTGTACAGTAAAACCACCACCGACACTTTGCTCACAACAAACAGTCCTACTGTATTGACATTTGTACAGTAAAACCACCACCCACACTTTGCTCACACCAACCAGTCCTACTGTATTGACATTTGTACAGTAAAACCACCACCGACACTTTGCTCACACCAACCAGTCCTACTGTATTGGCATTTGTACAGGAAAACCACCACCGACACTTTGCTCACACCAACCAGTCCTACTGTACTGACATTTGTACAGTAAAACCACCACCGACAATTTGCTCACACCAACCAGTCCTACTGTACTGACATTTGTACAGTGAAACCACCACCGACACTTTGCTCACACCAACCAGTCCTACTGCACTGACATTTGTACAGTAAAACCACCACCGACAGTTTGCTCACACCAACCAGTCCTACTGTACTGACATTTGTACAGTAAAACCACCACGACAGTTTGCTCACACCAACCAGTCCTACTGTACTGACATTTGTACAGTGAAACCACCACCGACACTTTGCTCACAACAACCAGTCCTACTGTACTGACATTTGTACAGTAAAACCACCACCGACAGTTTGCTCACACCAACCAGTCCTACTGTACTGACATTTGTACAGTGAAACCACCACCGACACTTTGCTCACACCAACCAGTCCTACTTTACTGACATTTGTACAGTAAAACCACCACCGACAGTTTGCTCACACCAACCAGTCCTACTGTACTGACATTTGTACAGTGAAACCACCACCGACACTTTGCTCACACCAACCAGTCCTACTGTACTGACATTTGTACAGTAAAACCACCACCGACAGTTTGCTCACACCAACCAGTCCTACTGTAATGACATTTGTACAGTAAAACCACCACCGACACTTTGCTCACACCAACCAGTCCTACTGTACTGACATTTGTACAGTGAAACCACCACCGACTCTTTGCTCACACCAACCAGTCCTACTGTACTGACATTTGTACAGTAAAACCACCACCGACATTTTGCTCACACCAACCAGTCCTACTGTACTGACATTTGTACAGTAAAACCAGCACCGACAGTATGCTCACACCAACCAGTCCTACTGTACTGACATTTGTACTGTAAAACCACCACCGACACTTTGCTCACACCAACCAGTCCTACTGTACTGACAATTGTACATTAAAACCACCACCGACATTTTGCTCACACCAACCAGTCCTACTGTACTGACATTTGTACAGCAAAACCACCACCCACACTTTGCTCACACCAATCAGTCCTACTGTATTGACATTTGTACAGTAAAACCACCACCCACACTTTGCTCACACCAACCAGTCCTACTGTATTGACATTTGTACAGCAAAACCACCACCCACACTTTGCTCACACCAAACAGTCCTACTGTATTGACATTTGTACAGTAAAACCACCACCGACACTTTGCTCACACCAAACAGTCCTACTGTACTGACATTTGTACAGTAAAACCACCACCCACACTTTGCTCACACCAACCAGTCCTACTGTACTGACATTTGTACAGTAAAACCACCACCGACACTTTGCTCACACCAACCAGTCCTACTGTACTGACATTTGTACAGTAAAACCACCACCGACACTTTGCTCACACCAACCAGTCCTACTGTACTGACATTTGTACAGCAAAACCACCACCGACACTTTGCTCACACGAACCATTCCTACTGTACTGACATTCCTATGACAGTACTAAACCGATTCGGCTAATACTAGCCTGACTCAGGGAAAGCAGGATGGACAGTGGTCGGAAGTGCCTTGTGTGGATCGCGGTAAATTTACTTATGCAGGTGGCTGGGGGCGATGGTTATTTTGAAAATGTATGTATATGTCTGAAAACAAAATTAGTGCGGAAAGTATAAATTTTCGGTTTTTGTTACTCTAACAAACTACGGAAATACACTACAATATATGTAGTCTAATGTGTAGGCCTATGTATGTACACACACACAGCTATATATATATATATATGTATTGCTAGTCCTATAGTCTATTCCTACTACGTTTATTTACTACATTATTGATGCTACTGTAACATTTTATTATTATTAGTAGTAGTAGTGTCAGTAGCATTTGTAGTAATATTGCTGTTTCGTTTCCATCCTACGCACAACTCTATACTTAAACATGCATTATTCTTACGTTAAATATGTCGGACATAACCTCAACAATCCTGTCGTCGTCATGTTTGTAAATGCAGACCTAACAACAGTATTGCTTACACACACTATGCAGGTATAATTACTGTGTGTCTGTACCACAGTTTGTGCGATCCATCAGTTACCGTCAGAAAACACACAGCTAGAGTCAGTCATGTTACCATATAAATATTACCATAACAAAGTCACACGTACCGTCACGGTCTGCTGCCATACAGCAGGTGTTCTCACACTGTGTAATAACACGACACACTAAAATGGTGGTGAACTTGTGCTACTGCCTGCACACACCGGTATATATATATATATATTATATATATATATATATATACATCAGTTACCGTCAGTAAACACACAGCTACAGTCAGTCATGTTACCATATAAATATTACAATAACAAAGTCACACGTACTGTCACGGTCTGTTGCCGTACAGCAGGTGTTCTCACACTGTGTAATAACACGACACACTAAAATGGTGGTGAACTTGTGCTACTGCCTGCACACACCGGTATATATATATATATATATATATATCAGTCACCGTCAGTAAACACACAGCTACAGTCAGTCATGTTACCATATAAATATTACCATAACAAAGTCACACGTACTGTCACGGTCTGCTGCCGTACAGCAGGTGTTCTCACACTGTGTAATAACACGACACACTAAAATGGTGGTGAACTTGTGCTACTGCCTCCACACACCGATATATATATATATATCAGTTACCGTCAGTAAACACACAGCTACAGTCAGTCATGTTACCATATAAATATTACCATAACAAAGTCACACGTACCGTCACGGTCTGCTGCCGTACAGCAGGTGTTGTTGCACTGTGTAATAACACGACACACTAAAATGGTGGTGAACTTGTGCTACTGCCTGCACACACCGGTATATATATATATATATATATATATATATATATATATACATCAGTTACCGTCAGTAAACACACAGCTACAGTCAGTCATGTTACCATATAAATATTACCATAACAAAGTCACACGTACCGTCACGGTCTGCTGCCGTACAGCAGGTGTTGTTACACTGTGTAATAACACGACACACTGAAATGGTGGTGAACTTGTGCTACTGCCTGCACACATCGATATATATATATATATATATATATATATACATCAGTTACCGTCAGTAAACACACAGCTACAGTCAGTCATGTTACCATACAAATATTACCATAACAAAGTCACACGTACCGTCACGGTCTGCTGCCGTACAGCAGGTGTTCTAACACTGTGTAAAAAGACGACACACTAAAATGGTGGTGAACTTGTGCTACTGCCTGCACACACCGGTATATATATATATATATATATATATATATATATATATATATATACATCAGTTACCGTCAGTAAACACACAGCTACAGTCAGTCATATTACCATATAAATATTACCATAACAAAGTCACACGTACCGTCACGGTCTGCTGCCGTACAGCAGGTGTTCTAACACTGTGTAAAAAAGACGACACACTAAAATGGTGGTGAACTTGTGTTGCTGCCTCCATACACCGATATATATAACACTAATTAATAGGCTACAGCTTTATTTACATAATTGTGATTTGTCTACGAAATAGAAAGAGAAAAATGCAATTGTTTATTTTTCCTTAATAACTGAAATTTTTGTTTCATTATCAAGACAGTCATTCTCAGTTCTTTTTCGACATTTCCTTTTCATCGTCATTTTGTCTTCGTAATAAGAACTACAGATAATCCAGAGTCGCAGGAGTCTGAGCGGGTCAGAAAACTGTACACTATAAACTGTGTGACATTGTGATTGTTTTATGTTGGCAGGCCTGGAGAGACATCAGACAAGAGACTGCTGTGGCTGTGAACAATGGCTGCCATGATGTTGGACTGAGGAAGCAGCACCTCGGATATCACGAGAGCTGTGAGTGTTGGCATTTCACATTGCTGTAAGTTTTATGTGTATTGCACTGTGTTGATGTTGGCAAAGCTTACTGACGTTTGGTAGAAACTTGCTGACACGCATTTTAACACCGTTACATGTTTGCACAGTGGCATGATGCTGCAGACGGACCCAGGACATTCTACACACTGCAGAATGAAAGCGAGGAGCACTGCTAACATCGGAGTGGGGGTAGAAGACATGTGTCTTGACTGTCTGACATTGCACAGGAAGTTACTGCAGTCTGTTCACTGAAGATTAGTGTCTTCATCAGTGTGTGACCTCTTGGTTTGGCTGTTGGACAGGTACCACTGATAATAGAGTCAGATGACTTAGATTCCACAACCGTTCTTCTTGCATATCAGCGGATTTTAGTAAATGAGGTTCAATTACTTAATTTATTACATTTAACTTTTTTACATTAATTAAATTTTAAATTCCCACACGAGGATGTGACAATTCTTGATTTTTTGCATGAGTATTAATAGCATACTTTATCACAGCAATGCCTTAAACTCACAGTGCACACAGCTGAGGCACCATAATGCCTTCCTTGAACTGTATTGGTTCAAAAGAAAATGCGTCGCCAACCGATCAGTTAGCTGAGCAAAGTGTTTTGCCGCCTTTCTCAGGAAAATTAAGTGTAGATGAAGAGCTAAAATTGAGCAAAGAAAATTTTAAACAATCAATTGAAGATTTTTTCAAAGACAAAAATGTAACCCCCCTAACCCAACTCACAGCAACGCCCGCTTTTCCCACTCCCTACGTGCTGGCCCAGTTTGCCTCAAAGGCTTACACAGACTACGAAAGACGAGAGACTGACGCTCAGTATGAGGCACGGTTAGCTTTACCTGACGGCTGGAAGTTACTGACAACAGCGTTTAATACTGGAATGAGTAACGGCTATTTTGGAGCAGCCTATTGGCACCCTGAGCATCAGCATGTTGTGATTGCTCATCGAGGCACAAATCCAATGAAATGGGGACCATTGTGGACAGACGTACAGGGGGTGCTGCGTAATAAGTATGTTGGACAAATGGATTTTGCCAGCATATTTGCACATAAGCTTGTTGAAGTGCTGCGAGAATTTAATCATGAGAAGGGGACCAATTTCCAAGTGTTCTTCACCGGCCACTTTTTAGGGGGTTGGCTAGCGCAAATCACTACCTTTACCACTGAATTCCTTAAGATAGAAGGAAATACTTTCCTTAAAAGTGACAATGTCCCACACAGTTTTCATCCCCACACAGTAGTATTTGACAGCCCAGGCTGCAAAGACATGTTGATACAAATGGCTGACAAACTTGATGTACGCCTCGATAGACGTTCCACTTACTTAGAGCACTTAGATATCACAAGTTATCTGTCCGCTCCAAATAGCGTTAATACTTGTAACGCACATTTAGGGACGGTGTATCGGGTCTTTACTAATTTACCTGATTTGGGCTGGTGGGAAGGGCATACTGCATTGTATAACCTTGCGGCGCATGATATGGATAAAATTGTGGAAGTCTTTGACCCTGAAACAGGGCAAGTATATAGAGATGAGCAAGGTAAACTGAAAGTACAAGTGGTAATTGCCTGGCCCCTCAGTGCTGGCTTATCCCGCAGTAAAGAATACAATCGTTTCTTTAAATGGGCCAAGCATTTACATAATTACCACGCACAGATAAGAGACGTAAGTTACCTACACAACGGTTACCACCCAATGCGTTATCAAACTACAAATTTTGACGAGCGCGTGACTAGTATAAGCATATTTAGTCAGGAAGAGCGGCAGTTTTTGGAGGATTATCGTCGGCTGTGTCAGTTACCTGAATTCTTTAAGCCTAAAGAAATATTTTCTGCAATCGGAAACAATCAGGCCCAAGAAGTAGCAGAAAAGATATTACAAGAATTTGAAATTGAAAATGAAACAATACGCTGTACAGATGCCAGTGCATTACAGGCCTTGATTCCATACGTGAAGAGGTTGCTTCAACGTTTCCCGGAGGTAAAAGAGAACACAAAATGTGCTTTGTCACCACACGAGATAAGGAATGGGAGGGAAAATTTAGCTTCGTCAACAGATCAGCGTGCTGAACAAAGTGTTTTGCCGCCATTCTCAGGAATATTAAGTGTAGATGTAGAGCTAAAACTGAGCCACGAAAGCTTTAAGCAAACATTCGATGATTTCTTCAAAGAAAAAAGTATAACCCCCCTAAGTCAACTCACAACATCGCCCGCTTTTCCCACTCCCTACGTGCTGGCCCAGTTTGCCTCAAAGGCATACACAGACTACAACAGAGGAGAGACTGACGCTCAGTATGAGACACGGTTAGCTTTACCTGACGGCTGGAAGTTACTGACAACAGCGTTTAATACTAGAAGGAACAACGGCTATTTTGGAGCAGCCTATTGGCACCCTGAGCATCAGCATGTTGTGATTGCTCATCGAGACACACATCCAATAAAATGGGGACCATTGTGGACAGACATACAGGGTGTGCTGCGTAATAAGTATGTTCCACAAATGGAATCTGCCAGCACCTTTGCATGTAAAGTTGTTGAAGTGCTGCGAGAACTTAATCATGAGAAGGGGACCAATTTTCAAGTATTCTTCACCGGACACTATTTAGGTGGTTGGCTAGCGCAAATCACTACCTTTACCAACGGATACCTTAAGATAGAAGGAAATACATTCCTTAAAAGTGACAACGTCCCACACAGTTATCATCCCCACACAGTAGTATTTGATAGCCCAGGTTGCAAAGATATGTTGACACAAATGGCTGACAAATTTGATGTACGCCTCGACGGACGTTCCATTTACTTAGAGCACTTAGATATCACAAGTTATCTGTCCGCTCCAAATCGCGTTAATACTTGTAACAAACATGTAGGTACGGTCTGTCGGTTCTTTACTGATTTGTCTGATATGGGCTGGTGGGAAAAGCATACTGCATCTTATAACGTTGAGGCGCATGATATGGGTAAAGTTGTGCAAGTCTTTGACCCTGAAACAGGGCAAGTATATAGAGATGAGCAAGGTAAACTGAAAGTACAAGTGGTAATTGCCTGGCCCGTCAGTGCTAGCTTATCCCGCAGTAAAGAATACAAGCGTTTCTTTAAATGGGCCAAGCATTTACTAAATTACCACGCAGAGATAAGAGACGTAAGTTACCTGCCCAAGGGTTACCACCCAATGCGTTATCAAACTACAAATTATGACGAGCGGGTGACTAGTATAAGCATATTTAGTCAGGAAGAGCGGCAGTTTTTGGAGGATTATCGTCGGCTGTGTCAGTTACCTGAATTCTTTAAGCCTAAAGAAATGTTTTCTGCAATCGGAAATGAACAGGTCCAGAAACAAGCTGAAATAATATTACAAGGCTTTGAGATTGAAAATGAAACAATTCGCTGTACAGATTCCAGTGCATTACAGGCACTTATCTCCTTCGTGAAGAGGCTGCTTCAACTTTTCCCTGAGATAAAAGAGATCACAAAGTGTGCTTTGTCACCACACCAGATTAGAAACAACGTTTATCAGATTGGAACCAAGCGTTACCTCGTAAAGCTTCACCAAAGCCCACTTGATGTTAGGCCTAATGCAATGAGTTTAAGAGAATTTCTAGACAGTGACAAACAAAAAGTATTGCATTTACGCATGGTTGATGGGGATGCATGGACAGGGCTAATCAAGGTTTATCAGGTGCTGCAAAAGTCACCCTCCAAGACCGATTTCCACGGTGAAGGTCATTATACTGTACTGACATTACAGCAATTGTTACTTGTCAATACAATGGTGAATTTGAATACATTAATGGAGTCGACAACAACACCACATCTGTTAATGATGGCGTGCGAGACCGGTCAACTGTCTAATAATGAGACTAAACAAATATTTGAAAGTCTATTTAATACTCTGAAGAAGAAGAAGTCGGTAAAATTTGTTCTGACCACGCAGTCGCAAGGTGACACCGTTACTTTTCTACAAGATGTAGCTAAAGAAACACTCAGTAATGGCTTTGTTACAAGAGATGAACATTTGATTTGGAGTGATTTAACTTCAACATTACAGGAAAAATTACTCGAAAATGCAGTCAAACTTCAAGGCAGTGAAATTGCCTTAAATCAAATCATATCTCCTAACTCACCAGTGACAAATTTGTTACCTATTGCTGACTTGTTAGAAGAAAAACTTCTTCAGATTGGAGAAGAACAAGTAGCATATTCTAAATGTAATTGTTACGATGAAAGATACTATATTGATAGAACATTTCATCATCAAGTAATCATTAAACTGGACGTTCTAAATGACAACAGAGAACAAAAGTTTCCCGATGTACTGGCCAACACTGAACAAGATTTCAAACAACTCTGTCAACTAAATCCAAAAAGCAATGTGCATTGGATAGAGAGAGACAAGTCAGGAAAACTCTTTTGGCAGGCATCGGAAGGCAGCTTGAAAACACTGCGTAAATATATTGACACGCACAGTTCGCACACATATACACCTGATGATTTAGACAAGCTCTTGAAGCAAGCGCAGCACCACAGAGTGATGCTGATTTCTGATACAGCAGGGATGGGTAAGTCCACCATACTGACACATCTGTCTAAGCAAATCAAACAGAAGTTCCCAGCCAAATGGGTGGTGAGAATTGACTTAAATGACCACACAGGTGCACTGGAGGAATTGAAAAAAGAACAGATGGATAAGGAGAAAGCGATTGAATTTGTATCGGAGAAACTGCTGAAGCTTGAACCCGGTTTGGAGGTTAAATTATTTAAACAGTGTTTTGAACAAAAGCAAAAGGTAGATATAGTAATAATGCTGGATGGTTTTGATGAAGTCAGTCCGATCTATAAGGAGACAGTCATTGCTTTACTGCAAGCTCTAAGGCAGACGGCGGTAGAACAGCTGTGGGTCACCACACGACCACATCTGAGAGAGGAACTGGAAGATGAGCTACAACAGCTGTCCTACACACTAGAACCATTTTCTGAAGAAAATCAAGTTGAATTTTTAACAAAATTTTGGAGTCTAAAAGACTGGTTTACTGAGACGGACAGTAAGGAGAAAGAGGAACAGAAAGTCAAGTTAGAAATTTATGCTAAACATTTAATTAAGAAACTAGCCCAATCAATTAGTGACAAAGACAAAAATTTCACCGGCATACCATTACAATGCCGCATGTTGGCGGAGGCATTTGATGAAGAAGTTAAAACATTCTGTCAGTCAGCTGAATCCGTGCCTGATTTGCGGTTCAGTCTAGATTTGATTGGGTTTTATGAAAGATTTATGAAGAGAAAGTATGACATCTTTGTTGAGGAAAAGTTTAAGATGTCAATGTCAAATGTTGGTGCAAAAGTGGTACGAAAACTGTTAGTTACAAACCTCATAGCGGATCATCAGATACTAGCATTGAAGACGTTGTTTGCTGAGGAACAATTGGCCCTTCTTCAAAGTAATAGCCAATGTACATCTACAGACGAAGACTTAGCAAGGACTGGGATAGTGCAAGTAAGTCATGAGGATAAAGTGCACTTTATCCACCGCACGTTTGCCGAGTATTATGTTGCGGAGTTTTTGGTAAATCAATTGACCAAATGGTCGAAAACCTCCCAAGTTGCAGACTTTATATTACAGAAAATATTTCCGAGAGAACATTATCGTGTAATTCGAGCATTCATGGATGGACTGTTGTCAAGGCCATCAAATGAGCCGTCAAATGAGGTGTTAAAACAGTACGGAAATCGGATAAGTGACTTATTGAGAGATGATACACTAAAATTGCATCAGGCAGCTCGCGAAGGTAATTTTTATATTCTTCGATTTTTATTGGATAGCGTGCAAGCAGGAGATCACACAGACATTGTACATGAGTTGTTGCTAGCAAGAGATAGTGACAGACACACAGCCTGGCACCTGGCAGCTATGGGAGGCCACATAGAGGTATTGGAGAAGTTGTGGGAGTGTGCTAAGGAGACACTAACAACAGAGGAGTTAGTTAATGAAGTGTTCTTAGCCAAAGACATTTTCCTAACACCCGTCTGGCATTACGCATCATTATTGGACAATGTAGAGGCATTACAAAAACTGTGGGATTGCGGTAAAGGGACACTATCAGCAGAGGAATTATATATAAAATTGTTATTATCCAAAGACAGAAGAAAACGGACCGCCTTGCATTATGCATCATCGCGGGGCAACATAGAGGCATTACAGAAAATGTGGGTGTGGGGTAAAGAGACACAAACAGCAGAGGAACTGTATAATAAATTGTTATTAGCCAAAGACGATTCCGGACAAACCGCCTGGCACGTGGCCGCAGAGAATGGCTGCGTAGAAATATTACAGAAACTGTGGGAGTGGGGTAAAGAGACACTAACAGCAGAGGAGTTAAATAATAAATTGTTATTAGACAAGGACAATGAGCAAAGAACCGCCTGGCAAATGGCAGCATTGGAGGGCCAAACAGAAATATTACAGAAACTGTGGGAGTGGGGTAAAGAGACACTAACAGCAGAGGAGTTAAATAATAAAATGTTATTAGCTAAAGACAATGAGGAAAGTACCGCCTGGCACTTCGCATCATGGCGCGGCAAAGTAGAAACATTAGAGAAATTGTGGGAGTGGGGTAAAGAGATATTAACAGCAGAGGAGATAAATAACAAATTGTTACTAGCTAAAGACAATACGGGAAGAGCCGCCTGGCACTTGGCAGCAGAGTCCGGCGAAATTGAAGCATTAGAGAAACTGTGGGAGTGGAGTAAAGAGACACTAACAGCAGAGGAGTTAAATAATAAATTGTTATTAGCGAAAAAGAAAACGGGACATATCGCCTGGCATTACGCATTACGGCGCGGCCGAGTAGAGGTATTACAGAAACTGTGGGAGTGGGGGAAGGAGACACTAACAGCAGAGGACTTAAATAATAACTTTTTACTAGCTAAAGACAATACGGGAAGAGCCGCCTGGCACTTGGCAGCAGAGTCCGGCGAAATTGAATTATTAGAGAAACTGTGGGAGTGGGGTAAAGAGACACTAAGAGCAGAGGAGTTAAGTAATAATTTGTTATTAGCGAAAGACAAAACGAAGCAAACCGCCTGGCATTACGCATTACGGCGCGGCCGAGTAGAGGAATTACAGAAACTGTGGGAGTGGGGTAAAGAGACACTAACAGCAGAGGAGTTAAATAATAATTTGTTATTAGCGAAAGACAAAACGGAGCAAACCGCCTGGCATTACGCATTACGGCGCGGCCGAGTAGAGGAATTACAGAAACTGTGGGAGTGGGGTAAAGAAACACTAACAGCAGAGGAGTTAAACAATAATTTGTTATTAGCGAAAGACAAAACGGAGCAAACCGCCTGGCATTACGCATTACGGCGCTTCCGAGTAGAGGAATTACAGAAACTGTGGGAGTGGGGTAAAGAGACATTAACAGCAGAGGAGTTAAATAATAATTTCTTATTAGCGAAAGACAAAAAACAACAAACTGCCTGGGATTACGCATTACGGCGCGGCCGAGTAGAGGAATTACAGAAACTGTGGGAGTGGGGTAAAGAAACACTAACAGCAGAGGAGTTAAGTAATAAATTGTTATTAGCCAGAGACAATTACGAACAAACCGCCTGGCATTACGCAATACGGCGTTGCCTAGTAGAAGAATTACAGAAACTTTGGGAGTGGGGTAAAGAGACTTTAACAGCAGAGGAGTTAAATAATAAATTGTTATTAGCGAAAGACAATATGGGACATGCCGCCTGGCATTACGCATCATGGCGCGGCAAAGTAGAATTATTACAGAAACTGTGGGAGTGGGGTAAAGAGACATTAACAGCAGAGGAGTTAAATAATAAATTGTTATTAGCTACAGACAATAGGGGAAGAGCCGCCTGGCACTTGGCAGCAGAGTCCGGCGAAATTGAAGTATTAGACAAACTGTGGGAGTGGGGTAAAGAGACATTAACAGCAGAGGAGTTAAATAATAAATTGTTATTAGCCAAAGACAATGAGCAACAAACCGCCTGGCATTACGCATCATGGCGCGGCAAAGTAGAAGTATTACAGAAACTGTGGGAGTGCGGTAAAGAGACATTAACAGCAGAGGAGTTAAATAATAAATTGTTATTAGCTACAGACAATACGGGAAGAGCCGCCTGGCACTTGGCAGCAGATTCCGGCGAAATTGAAGTATTAGACAAACTGTGGGATTGGAGTAAAGAGACATTAGCAGCAGAGGAGTTAAATAATAAATTGTTATTAGCCAAAGACAATGAGCAACAAACCGCCTGGCATTACGCATCATGGAGCGGCAAAGTAGAAGTATTACAGAAACTGTGGGAGTGGGGTAAAGAGACACTAACAGCAGAGGAGTTAAATAATAAATTGTTATTAGCTACAGACAATACGGGAAGAGCCGCCTGGCACTTGGCAGCAGATTCCGGCGAAATTGAAGTATTAGACAAACTGTGGGATTGGGTAAAGAGACACTAAGAGCAGAGGAGTTAAATAATAAATTGTTATTAGCCAAAGACAAAACGGAACAAACCGCCTGGCATTACGCATTACGGCGAGGCCGATTAGAGGCATTACAGAAACTGGGGGAGTGGGGTAAAGAGACACTAACAGCAGAGGAGGTATATAATGAATTTTTATTAAACAAAAACAATGAGTAACATACCGCCTGGCATTACGCATCTTGGCGTGGCAAATTTGAAGCATTACTGAAAATGTGTGAGTGGGTAAATAGACACGAACAGCAGAGGAGTTAAATAATAAATTGTTACTAGCTAAAGACAATACGGGAATAGCCGCCTGGCACTTGGCAGCAGAGTCCGGCGAAATTGAAGCATTACAGAAACTGTGGGAGTGGGGGAAAAATACATTAACGGCAGAGGAGTTAAATAACAATTTGTTATTAGCCAAAAACAATGAGCAAAATATCGCCTGGCATTACGCATCATGACGCGGCAAAGTAGAAGAATTACAGAAACTGAGGGAGTGGGGTAAAGAGACATTAACAGCAGAGGAGTTAAATAATAAATTGTTACTAGGTAAAGACAGTACGGGAAGAGCCGCCTGTCACTTCGCAGCAGAATCCGGCGAAATTGAAATATTAGACAACTGTGGGAGAATGGTAAAGTAACATTAACAGCAGACGAGTTAAATAATAAATTGTTACTAGCTAAAGAAAATACGGCCGATCCCAGTGACCTTGCGGTCTAAGGCGTGGGTCTTCGGCCGCTCGCTTACTAGGAACGTGGGTTCGAATCCCACAGGGGGCATGGATGTCTGTCTCTTGTTAGTGTTGTGTGTTGTCAGGTAGAGGTCTCTGCGACGAGCTGGTCCCTCGTCCAGAGGATTCCTACCGACTGTGGTGTGTAAAATGTGTGTAATTATGAAACCTCGACGAAACGAGGAGTCCCAGGCCCATATAAGGCTGTCGAGCCATAAAAAAAGACAATACGGGAAGAGCCGCCTGGTACTTGGCAGCAGAATCCGGCGAAATTGAACTATTAGAGAAACTGGGAGTGGGGGAAAGAGACATTAACAGCATGGTAGTTAAATAACAATTTCTTATTAGCCAAAGACAATGAGCAACAAACCGCCTGGAGATTGGCAGCGAAGATTGGGAAATTAGAAATATTAGAGAAACTATGGAAGTGAGGTAAAGAGACACTAACAGCAGAGGAGTTAAATAATTAATTATGTTTAGCCAAAGACAAAACGGAACAAAAGGCCTGGCATTACGCATTACGGCGCGGTCGAGTAGAGGCATTACAGAAACTGTGGGAGTTGGGTAAAGAAACACTAACAGCAGAGGAGTTAAATAATAAATTCTTATAGCCAAAGACAATAAGGGAAGAGCCGCCTGCACTTGTCCACATAGTCCGGCGAAATTGAAGTATTAGAGAAACTGTGGGAGTTGGGTAAAGAGACACTAACAGCAGAGGAGTTAAATAATAATTTGTTATTAGCCAAAGACAAAACGGAACAAACCGCCTGGCATTACACATTATGGCGCGGCCGATTAGAGGCATTACAGAAATTGTGGGAGTGGGGTAAATAGACACTAACAGCAGAGGAGTGAAGTAATAAATTTTTATTGGCCAAAGACAATGAGCAACAAACCGCCTGGCATTACTCATCATGGCGAGACATATTAGAAGCATTACAGAAACTGTGGGAGTGGGGGAAGGAGCAGCAGAGAGTAGAGCAGCTGCAGCGTTATGTTTCAGCAAAGGAAACCACTCTAGGTTTTGTTGTGCTCTGAGCACTGTCTGGTGGTGTGATACGTGCTTGTTGTATGATATGTTTATTGTGTTAATTTCGCACTGTGTGTAACGACACGCACTGTTGATAACTGACATTTTGTTACACAAATAGTTTGTAAATATTTGTATATTAATGGATGTAAAAATGTGTTTATTTATGTTATTGTGTGTAGATAGCAATTGTGTTGTAGAGATATGAGCAATGTTATTATGTGTAGACAATAATTGTGTTGTACAGATATGAGCAATGTTATTGTGTGTAGATAGCAATTGTGTTGTAGAGATACGAGCAATGTTATTGTGTGTAGATAGCAATTGTGTTGTAGAGATACGAGCAATGTCAGCACAAAAAGTACGCTGTGTAAAGTTGTTAGTAAGGGACAGGCTGCTGTGTATTGTAGTAAAAGTCAGTGAATGTTGAATTACAAATCTGTTACATGACAACAAGCAAACAGTTACTGTAATGTGTACTGTTAACTGTACTGTGGGTCGTGTACAAGAAGCATTACATTACTTGTGCAGAACTGTACGTAATAATAATTAGCAGTCTGTTACATGCACACAATCAAACAATTACTGTAATGTGTACTGTTAACTGTACTGTGGGTCGTGTACAAGAAGCATTACATTACTTGTGCAGAACTGTACGTAATAATAATTAGCAGTCTGTTACATGCACACAATCAAACAATTACTGTAATGTGTACTGTTAACTGTACTGTGGGTCGTGTACAAGAAGCATTACATTACTTGTGCAGAACTGTACGTAATAATAATTAGCAGTCTGTTACATGCACACAATCAAACAATTACTGTAATGTGTACTGTTAACTGTACTGTGGGTCGTGTACAAGAAGCATTACATTACTTGTGCAGAACTGTACGTAATAATAATTAGCAGTCCGTTACATGCACACAATCAAACAGTTACTGTAATGTGTACTGTTAACTGTACTGTGGGTCGTGTACAAGAAGCATTATATTACTTGTGCAGAACTGTACTTCATGATAATTTTGTAAAGGAAACTACTGCTTTCGTGTCATGTGCAACACTTTGGAACATTTTATCCTGCATGATAATGTCAGCAACAGTAGACGGACAATATATGTATCATAGACTTATACACAGTGATCTGTAGGGTTTGACATTTCAATTTATATTGTCATGTGCAATATTGTTGGTATGTAAGTAAATAATGTGTTCCATTAATTTAGTAATATTTATGTAACTAAATGCACGATACAGAACTACTGTTTTATTGCTATGCTATCATTACGGCTTATACACATGCCTCTTGTGCTTACAATTAATTGCACTGTATCTGCTTCATTTTAAATACTTTATGATTGCTCGTGTTTATAATTATATTAAAAAGAGTAACACAGTATTGACAAATTGTATTTATTGTTATAATTAAAATTATATTTATGGAAATATTATCTATATATTGCGCAATAATATTTTTTTGACCATGTGAATATATTTTAATTATTTTTGTATTCTTCGATATTTATGTTTGCCTGATTCTGTGTTACAACGTACTGTGATATGTATATGGAGAGTATCCATTACAAAGACCCCATTACATTCCGTGAACAATGCACAGCACCCACAGTTAAGAAGGTAGTTGTGTAACTAATTAGTGGTCCTGTAATGTCAGTACAGTTTGTTATCATACAGTCTGCAGTATAGACAGTGTCCATCACAAAGACCCACTTTACCTTCCGTGAACAATGCACAGCACCCACAGTTAAGAAGGTAGTTGTGTAACTAATTAGTGGTCCTGTAATGTCAGTACAGTTTGTTATCATACAGTCTGCAGTATAGACAGTGTCCATCACAAAGACCCACATTACCTTTCATGAACAATGCACAACATACACAGTTAAGAAGGTAGTTGTGTAACTAATTAGTGGTCCTGTAATGTCAGTACAGTTTGTTATCATACAGTCTGCAGTATAGACAGTGTCCATCACAAAGACCCACATTACCTTTCATGAACAATGCACAGCATACACAGTTAAGAAGGTAGTTGTGTAACTAATTAGTGGTCCTGTAATGTCAGTACAGTTTGTTATCATACAGTCTGCAGTATAGACAGTGTCTATCACAAAGACCCACATTACATTCCGTGAACAATGCACAGCATACACAGTTAAGAAGGTAGTTGTGTAACTAATTAGTGGTCCTGTAATGTCAGTACAGTTTGTTATCATACAGTCTGCAGTATAGACAGTGTCCATCACAAAGACCCACATTACCTTTAGTGAACAATGCACAGCATACACAGTTAAGAAGGTAGTTGTGTAACTAATTAGTGGTCCTGTAATGTCAGTACAGTTTGTTATCATACAGTCTGCAGTATAGACAGTGTCCATCACAAAGACCCACATTACATTCCGTGAACAATGCACAACATACACAGTTAAGAAGGTAGTTGTGTAACTAATTAGTGGTCCTGTAATGTCAGTACAGTTTGTTATCATACAGTCTGCAGTATAGACAGTGTCTATCACAAAGACCCACATTACATTCCGTGAACAATGCACAGCATACACAGTTAAGAAGGTAGTTGTGTAACTAATTAGTGGTCCTGTAATGTCAGTACAGTTTGTTATCATACAGTCTGCAGTATAGACAGTGTCCATCACAAAGACCCACATTACCTTTAGTGAACAATGCACAGCATACACAGTTAAGAAGGTAGTTGTGTAACTAATTAGTGGTCCTGTAATGTCAGTACAGTTTGTTATCATACAGTCTGCAGTATAGACAGTGTCCATCACAAAGACCCACATTACATTCCGTGAACAATGCACAACATACACAGTTAAGAAGGTAGTTGTGTAACTAATTAGTGGTCCTGTAATGTCAGTATAGTTTGTTATCATACAGTCTGCAGTATAGACAGTGTTTATCACAAAGACCCACATTACATTTCGTGAACAATGCACAGCATACAGAGTTAAGAAGGTAGTTGTGTAACTAATTAGTGGTCCTGTAATGTCAGTACAGTTTGTTATCATACAGTCTGTTTAACAAGACAAACAACACGTGTGTAAAATCAGCATTTAAAATCAACAAATTTCAAAACATTAATAAACGTGTGACTGCATTAGGTTGACACATACAATTCACCATAACGATCCTAATCTAATCATTCTCTACAAAACACACATTCGCCCTTCACCGTCCTCGCAGTAACAATTCTGTTCTCAGACCGGATGTCTGAGACATTTCATGACTTCCGTTTCTGAGTACAAATTTGTCACTGTTTAGCGATCGTAACAAACAAACAACATTACACAATGCGGTGCAGACATTCCACATCAGATGTTCCAGACTGTCCTGTGAATGCAGTTCTGATTGACATTTAACTGTTGCTGTTCCTTTTGCAGTTCCACCAACTGTATGTCACAATTTACCCAACATAACTAACAAACAAACAACATTACACAATGCAGTGCAGACATTTCACATCAGATGTTCCAGACTGTCCTATGAATGCAGTTCTGATTGACATTTAACTGTTGCTGTTCCTTTTGCAGTTCCACCAACTGTATGTCACTATTTACCCAACATAACTAACAAACAAACAACATTACACAATGCAGTGCAGACATTCCACATCAGATGTTCCAGACTGTCCTGTGAATGTAGTTCTGATTGACATTTAACTGTTGCTGTTCCTTTTGCAGTTCCACCAACTGTATGTCACTATTTACCCAACATAACTAACAAACAAACAACATTACACAATGCAGTGCAGACATTCCACACCAGATGTTCCAGACTGTCCTGTGAATGTAGTTCTGATTGACATTTAACTGTTGCTGTTCCTTTTGCAGTTCCACCAACTGTATGTCACTATTTACCCAACATAACTAACAAACAAACAACATTACACAATGCAGTGCAGACATTCCACATCAGATGTTCCAGACTGTCCTGTGAATGTAGTTCTGATTGACATTTAACTGTTGCTGTTCCTTTTGCAGTTCCACCAACTGTATGTCACTATTTACCCAACATAACTAACAAACAAACAACATTACACAATGCAGTGCAGACATTCCACATGAGATGTTCCAGACTGTCCTGTGAATGCAGTTCTGATTGACATTTAACTGTTGCTGCTCCTTTTGCAGTTCCACCAACAGTGTCCACTTTAATTTCTTATCTTCACTAAAATTCCTATTCACAGTAAAATGTGTATCTTAGTACACGTGACTGGACACAAAGCACAGAGAGAATTACTGTGTTATCTGCAAAATGAATATAGACAGAGCATGCATGGTAACAGCATGTGTGGCGCTAAGGGAGAGGAAACAACAGGGGCTGGAGAGAACTGCATAATGAGAAGAACCGTGACTTGTGTGATAGTGTACTAATAGGACAATTGCTTATTGCAATTACTGTACAATTTTTTTAGGTTTCATATCAGCTTGTGTTGCATTTAAATGATCAGTTCGTACCGCGCAGTAAACACTCTATTCCGTTTATAAAAGCAAATTCGTTAATTCTGTATGCGTAAATAATTGCTGTTAATCCTTGGATACATAAAGAGAAGAAAAAACACTCTGTGGGCAGAATGTAGAAGTTTTTAATATTTTACCTGGCGGTACGTAAAGTTACCACTATGCTTTGTGAACACCACAAGTGATAACGTACAAAACAAAACAGCACACTAAAAACACAAACTTCAAAATATGCAAAACCACGAAGAAACATAACAACAGGCCAAGGGTGTACAAAACATGATATTTATGTCGACGTTTTCAACCTTTTAACATTGACGAGCCTTTTGAAGAACTCATACACTGTGTTTTATATATGCGTCAAAATCTATTTTTTTTAATATATGTGTGTTTTTAGACGGTGTTTTAGAAAGTTATTAAGACCAACATAAAAGACTGAACAGAACTACAATGAATATAGTGACAAAGTGAACCTGTCGATGTAAATAAGTGTAGTTTATGTAGCCCCTGATGATGGTCTATGTATAGACCGAAACATATGTAGAGTAAATTTGTAAACTATAAATAGTTGAGAGTGAAAGTGCATTTAGTTGGTTATATGTAGAGTGAATTGAAAATGCACGGTGAAAGTCATATAACAACAAACGTAAACCTGTCCTGCTAGCAATTCGAAACTTCACAGACTTCATTCACGTAAATATATAACATACGTAAAAGGCAGACTATAACAAAAGAAGCAAACTGTCGCTGACTGTCATCCAGCACAACACAATAACGACTTACACAACTCTCCTGACACCTGCTCCAGTTCTGTCACTGTGCCTCATATGACACTTGTGTGTTTCTGCACAGAGCCTTTTGTCGTGTGACATGTAGCCGGCGTATGGCTGTGGCTGTGTATAGTACAACATAGATGGCAGAGAAAGACACCTTTGCGGGCAAAGTGTTATCGCACGGTAGGTGTTCATCTGTGTTCAACATCTCGCTTCAAAACTGTTATCGGATCACGCCACGTTCCTGCATTACGTCATCCCATCGCCAGAGTACACAAGCCACGCCGGCAGTCGCCTCAGAGGAACACATCCACTTGTGCCGTAGCTCCGTGAACATGCTATACAGTGCTCTCAGGCACAAGCCTGAATTTGAAGGCTTTAATTAACTCTTCACGTGTTCTTCTATATATATGTACACACGCACAGCATCAAGCAACCGGCTGCAGTCCACTTCAGAAGACATCAGCTGGACAGTTGCAAGGCAGTTGCACAGCATAATACAGTAAGACCTTTCACTGCAAGTGAACAGAAGAACAATCAAATTTGAAACTACATTTCTTAAGAAAAAATGCAGTTTTATATTTTTCCTTTATCTATAAAATTTTTATTTATCAAGACAGTCATCGTCAGTTCTCTTCTACATTTTCTTGTCATCTACATTTTCTCTTCATAATAAGAACAACAGATAATGCACAGTCGCACAAATATGAAGTAGCAAAGAGTATCAGTGTCCTCGTAACTATCTTCCTTTATTCTTTGTAATTATTTTTTACAGTTTTCAAAAATTCAGGGATACATATTTACAGGAAATTTTATTTTCAAGGAAGTGTCATGTACCTACAAATTAGTGTCTGTATCAGTTGTCTGTTTGACACAGAATGTATTTATTATCCAGTCTAGAGCTTTTAATTCGAATCTGCGAAATAATTATCAATTCTGGAGAAGAAACGTAACTTATAATACAAGTTATCAAAGCTTCATTTATTCGTTTCACTACTCACAATAAAATATTTCAAGGCAGGCAACATGTCTAAATTTGCATCTCGCATTCCTTTCTACCGAAACTCGATATTCATAATTTGTTACTGACTTCAATAATGTTATCACCACCTAGCGTCGAGGCAGTAAGAGATTAAAATGTAGTGTTTTATGTTGACAGTTGGATATTTTGTGCAGGAGTGTAAGTTGGTCAGCAGGAAGTGACCGTACTGTGTACACTGTAAATTGTGTGACATTATGATTGTTGTGTGTTGGCAGTTGGGCACTTTCTGCAGGAGTATGAGTGGGTCAGCAGGAAGTGACCGTACTGTGTACACTGTAAATTGTGTGACATTATGAATGTTGTATGTTGGCAGTTGGACACTTTGTGCAGGAGTGTGAGTGGGTCAGCAGGAAGTGACCTACTGTGTACACTGTAAATTGTGTGACATTGTGATTGTTGTGTGTTGGCAGTTGGACAGTTTGGGCAGGAGTGTGAGTGGGTCAGCAGGAAGTGACCTACTGTGTACACTGTAAATTGTGTGACATTATGATTGTTGTGTGTTGGCAGTTGGACACTTTGTGCAGGAGTGTGAGTGCGTCAGCAGGAAGTGACCGTACTGTGTACACTGTGAATTGTGTGACATTATGATTGTTGTGTGTTGGCAGTTGTGCACTTTGTGCAGGAGTGTGAGTGGGTCAGCAGGAAGTGACCGTAATGTGTACACTGTAAATTGTGTGACATTATGATTGTTGTGTGTTGGCAGTTGGACACTTTGTGCAGGAGTGTGAGTGGGTCAGCAGGAAGTGACCGTACTGTGTACACTGTGAATTGTGTGACATTATGATTGTTGTTGTTGGCAGTTGTTTCACTTTGTGCAGGAGTGTGAGTGGGTCAGCAGGAAGTGACCGTAATGTGTACACTGTAAATTGTTGAATTGTGATTGTTGTGTGTTGGCAGTTGGACAGTTTGGGCAGGAGTGTGAGTGGGTCAGCAGGAAGTGACCGTACTGTGTACACTGTAAATTGTGTGACATTGTGATTGTTGTATGTTGGAAGTTGGACACTTTGTGCAGGAGTGTGAGTGTGTCAGCATGAAGTGATCGTAATGTGTACACTGTAAATTGTGTGACATTGTGATTGTTGTGTGTTGGCAGTTGTGCACTTTGTGCAGGAGTGTGAGTGGGTCAGCAGGAAGTGACCGTACTGTGTACACTGTAAATTGTGTGACATTATGATTGTTGTATGTTAGCAGGCTTGGAGAGACATCATAGAAGAGACTGCTGTGGGCTGTGAACAAAGGCTGCCATGATGTTGGACTGAGGAAGCAGCACCTCGGATATCACGTTAGCTGTGAGTGTTGGCATTTCACATTGCTGTATGTTTTATGTGTATTGCACTGTGTTGATGTTGGCAAAGCTTACTGACGTTTGGTAGAAACTTGCTGCCACACATTGTAACACCGATTACATGTTTGCACAGTGGCATGATGCTGCAGACAGACCCAGGACATTCTATACACTGCAGAATGCCCGCGAGGAGTAGTGCTAACATCGGAGTGGGGTAGAATACACGTGTCTTCACTCCGTGAAATTTCACAGAAGTTCCTGCAGCCTTTTCACTGAAGATTAGTGTCTTCAAAAGTATCTGCACTCCTGGTTCTGCTGTTACACAAGTATCACTGATAAGAGTGTCAGATGAGTTAAATTCCATGCAAGTTTGTGTTGCACATCACAGCGGATTTTAATGAATAAGTTACCATTGTTTAATTATTTACATTTAACTTTACGGAATCAGCTGAAGACATGGACGCAACTACTCTTTAAGTTCCCACACGAGCATCTGACGTATTTTTATACACGCCTTCGATATTTTGCATGAGAATTAATATCATACTCTATTTTATCTGCTATATTTTACTATATTTACCATTGCAAGGCTTTAAACTTACAGAACGCACAGTTAAGGCGTCATAATGTCTGCCTTAAACCCTGTTGATTCTAAAGACAATGGGAGAGAAAATGTACAGTCCCACACAAATCAGCCAGCTGAGAAAAGTATTTTCCCGCCATACTCAGGAAAACTACATATAGATGAAAAGCTGAAGTTGAGCAATGACAAGTTTAAGAAAACAGTCGATGATTTCTTCAGAGACAAAACTATAACCCCCCTAAGCCAACTCACAGCAACGCCCCCTTTTCCCACTCCCTACGTGCTGGCCCAGTTTGCCTCAAAGGCATACACAGACTACAAAAGACGACAGACTGACGCTCAGTATGAACAGGGTTAGCTTTACCTGACGGCTGGAAGTTACTGACAACAGCGTCTAATACTGGAAGGAACAACGGCTATTTTGGGCAGCCTATTGGCACCCTGAGCATCAGCAGGTTGTGATTGCTCATCGAGGCACAGATCCAAACAAATGGGGACCATTGTGGACAGATATACAGGGTGTGCTGCGTAACAAGTATGTTGAGACAAATGGAATCTGCTAGCACCTTTGCACATAAGGTTGTTGAGGTGCTGCGAGAAGTTGATAATGAGAAGGGGACCAATCTTCAAGCGTTCTTCACCGGTCACTCTTTAGGTGCTTGGCTAGCGCAAATCACTACCTTTACCACTGAATACTTTAAGGTAGAAGGAAATACTTTCCTTAAAGGTGACAATGTCCCACACAGTTATCATCCCCACACAGTAGTATTTGACAGCCCAGGTTGCAAAGATATGTTAACACAAATGGCTGAAACATTTGATGTACGCCTCGACGGGCGTTCATTTACTTACAGCACTTAGATATCACAAGTTATCTGTCCGCTCCAAATCGCATTAATACTTGTAACAAACATGTAGGGACGGTTTATCGCGTCTTTACTGATTTGTCTGGAATGACGTGGCAGGAAAAGCATACTTTAAATATAACTTAGCAACGCATGATATGGATAAAATTGTGAAAGCCTTTGGCCCTAAAACAGGACAAGTACATAAAGATGACCAAGGTAAGCTAAAAGTGCAAGTGGTCATCGATTGGCCCATCAGTGCTGGCATCCGACGTGGCAAAGAATACAAAAGCTTCTTTAAATGGGCAGAGCATTTAAATAATTACCACACAGAGAAAATAGTAGAATATTCCCTGCCCAAAGGTTACCACCCAATTCGCTATCAAACTAAAAACTATGATCAGTGCGTGACTAGTATAAGCATATTTAGTCAGGAAGAGCGGCAGTTTTTGGAGGACTATCGTCGGCAGTGTCAGTTGCCTGAATTGTTTAAGCCTAAAGAAATGTTTACTGCAATCGGAAATGAACAGGTCCAGAAACAAGCTGAAGAAATATTACAAGACTTTGAGATTGAAAAAGAAACAATTCGCTGTACAGATGCCAGTGCATTACAGGCACATATCCCCTACGTGAAGAGGCTGCTTCAACTTTTCCCGGTGATAAAAGAGATCACAAAGTGTGCGTTGTCACCACACCAGATTAGAAACAACGTTTATCAGATTGCAACCAAGCGTTACCTCGAAAAGCTTCACCAAAGCACACTTGATTTTAAGCCTGAGGCATTGAGTTTAAGAGATTTCTAAACAGTGACGAACAAAAGTATTGCATTTACGGATGGTTGATGGGGATGCATGGACAGGGCTAATTAAGGCTTATCAGGTGCTACAAAAGACACACTCCATGACCGATTTCCTCAGTGACGGTCATTATACTGTACTGACATTACAGCACTTGTTACAAGTCAATCCAGTGGTGAATTTGAATACATTAATGCAGTCGACAACAACACCACATCTGTTAATGATGGCGTGCGAGACCAATCAAGAGTCCAGTGATGAAACTAAACAAATATTCGGCAGTCTATTTAACACTCTGACGCAAAATCAATCTGTCAAAGTTATATTGATCACGCAGTCAGAAGGTGACACCGTTACCTTTCTGCAAGATGTAGCTAAAGGAACAATCAGTAATGGATTTGTAACAAGAGATGAACAGTTGACTTTGAGTGATTTAACACAAAACTTACAGGAAAAATTTCTTGCAAATGCAGTGAATTTTCAAGGTAGTGAAGTTGCCTTAAATCAATTCCTATCTCCTGACTCACCAGTGACAAATTTGTTACCCCTTGCTGATTTGTTAGAAAAAAGACATCTTAAGATTGGTGAAGAACAGTAGCGTATTCTAAATTTAATTTTACGATGAAAGATGCTACATTGATAGAACATTTATTCACAAAGTAATCATTAAAGAGGACATATTTTAATAAAAGTAAAGAAGGAGAAGTTCCTGATATAGTGACTGGCACTGAACAAGAATTCAAGCAACTGTGTCAACGGGATCAAACAAGGAATGTGCATTGGCTAGACAGAGACAAGTCAAGGAATCTTGTTTGGCAGCAATCGCAAGGCAGCTTGGAAACACTGCGTAAATATATTGATACCCGCAGTTCGTACACATATACAGCTGATGATTTGGACAAGCTTTTGGAGCAAGCACAGCACCAGAAAGTGATGCTGATTTCTGATACAGCAGGGATGGGTAAATCCACCGTACTGACACATTGTCTAAGCAAATCAAACAAACCTTCCCTGCCAAATGGGTGGTGAGAATTGACTTAAATGACCACACAGGCTCACTGAAGACTCTGAAACTAGTTAAAATCGATAAAGAGAAGGCAATTGAATTTGTGTCAGGGAAATTGCTGGAGCTTAAACCTGGTTTAGAGAAAGAATTATTTAAACAGTGTTTTGAACAAAAGCAAAAGGTAAATATAGTAATAATGCTGGATGGTTTTGATGAAATCAGTCCGAGCTACAAAGAGACTGTCATTGATTTACTGCAAGGTCTAAGGCAGACGGCGGTAGAACAGCTGTGGGTCACCACACGACCACATCTGAGAGAGGAACTGGAAGATGAAACTACAACAGCTCTCTTACACACTAGAACCATTGTCTGAAGAAAATCAAGTTGAGTTTTTAACAAAATTTGTTTGTCTAAACGACTGGTTTACTAAAATGGACAGTAAGGAGAAAAGGAAAAGAAAATCAAGTTACAAATTTATGCTGAACATTTAATTAAGAAACTAGCCCAATCAATTAGTGACAAAGACAAAGAGTTCACCGGCATACCATTACAATGCCGCATGTTGGCGGAGGCATTTGATGAAGAAGTTAAAACATTCTGTCAGTCAGCTGCAACCGTGCCTCAGTTATCGTTCAGTCTAGAATTGATTGGGTTATACGAAAGATTCGTGAATAGAAAGTATGACATATTTGTTGAGGAAAAGTCTAAAATCTGGATGACAAATGTGGGTGCAAAAGTGGTACGAAAACTGTTAGTTACAAATCTCATAGAGGATCATCAGATACTAGCATTGAAGACGTTGTTTGCTGAGAAGCAATTGGCCCTTCTTCAAAGAAATAGCAATGTTCATTTTCAGACGAAGAGATAACAAGGGCTGGGATAGTGCAAGTAAGTGATGACGGTAAACCGCACTTTATACACCGCACGTTTGCCGAGTATTATGTTGCAGATTGCTTTGTAAATCAATTGACCAAGCAGTCGAACACTTCACAACAAGTGCAGGATTTTGTATTGCAGAAAATATTTCTGGAAGAAGATTATAGAGTGATTAGAGTTTTTATAGATGGATTCTTGTCAAGGACTAAACCATCACAGGAGGTGTTAAAACAGTACGGAAATCGGATAAGTGATTTATGGGGATATGGTGTACTAACATTACAACAGTCAGCGCTCGACGATAATGCTTATATTATTGGATTCTTATTAGAAAGCTTGCAAGCAGGAGAGCACACAGACATTGTACATAAGCTGCTGCTAGCAAAAGGTGTTGATGTAGATTCCGCCTCGCACGTGGCAGTAAAGAGACGAAAATCACAAACAACACAGGATTTGTGTGAGTGGGCTAGAAAGACATTAACAGCAAAGGAATTACCTAATAAATACTTATTGGCCAAAGACAGTAAGAAAAAGACAGCCTGGCAGTACGCAGCATGGCAATCCAACGTAGAGGCATTACAGAAATTGTGGGAGTGGGGTAAAAAGACACTAACAGCAGAGGAGTTAAGTAATAAATTGTTATTGGCCAAAGACAAATGGGGACAAACCGCCTGGCATTACGCATCATTAGGGGGTAAAGTACACGCATTAAAGGAATTGTGGGGGTGGGGTAAAGAGACACTAACAGCAGAGGAGTTAAGTAATAAATTGTTATTGGCCAAAGACATTTGGAGACAAACCGCCTGGCACTTGGCAGCAAAAGAGGGGAACATAGACATATTAGAGGAACTGTGGGAGTGGGGTAAAGAGACACTAACTGTAGAGGAGTTAACTAATAAATGTTTATTAGCCAAAGACAATGTGGAACAAACCGCCTGGCATTACGCAACATTAGGGGGTAAACTACAATCAATAATGGAATTGTGGGGGTTGGGTAAAAGACTCTAACAGCGGAGGAGTTAAGTGATAAATTGTTATTGGCCAAAGACGAATGGGGACAAACCGCCTGGCACTTGGCAGCAAAAGAGGGGAACATAGAAATATTACAGGAACTGTGGGAGTGCGGTAAAGAGACACTAACAGCAGAAGAGTTAAGTAATAAATTGTTATTAGCAAAAGACAATAAGGAAACAACCGCCTGGCATTACGCATCACAGTGCGACAAATTAGAGTTATTACAGAAACTGTGGGAGTGGGGTAAAGAGACACTAACAGCAGAGGAATTAAGTAATAAATTGTTATTTGCCAAAGACAATAAAGAAAGAACCGCCTGGCATTACGCATCATTGCGTGGTAAATTACAGGCATTAAAGGAATTGTGGGGGTGGGGTAAAGAGACACTAACAGCAGAGGAATTAAGTAATAAAATGTTAATAGACAAAGACGAATGGGGACAAACAGCCTGGCACATGGCCGCAGAGAAAGGCTGCGTAGAAATATTAGAGAAACTGTGGGAGTGGGGTAATGAGACACTAAAAGCAGAGGAGTTAAGTAATAAATTGTTATTAGCAAATAACCACAAGGAAACAACCGCCTGGCATTACGCATCACAGTGCGACAAATTAGAGTTATTACAGAAACTGTGGGAGTGGGGTAAAGAGACACTAACAGCAGAGGAATTAAGTAATAAATTGTTATTAGCCAAAGACAATAAGGAAAGAACCGCCTGGCATTACGCATCATTGAGGGGTAAAGTACAGGCATTAAAGGAATTGTGGGGGTGGGGTAAAGAGACACTAACAGCAGAGGAGTTATGTAATAGATTGTTATTGGACAAAGACGAATGGGGACAAACAGCCTGGCACTTGGCCGCAGAGAAGGGCTGCGTAGAAATATTACAGAAACTGTGGGAGTGCGGTAAAGAGACACTAACAGCAGAGGAATTAAGTAATAAATTGTTATTAGCCAAAGACAATAAGGAAAGAACCGCCTGGCATTACGCATCATTGAGGGGTAAAGTAAAGGCATTAAAGGAATTGTGGGGTTGGGGTAAAGAGACACTGACAGCAGAGGAGTTAATTAATAAATTGCTATTAGCCAAATGCAACAAGGAAAGAACCGCCTCTCATTACGCATCATTAGGGGGTAAAGTACAGGCATTAAAGGAATTGTGGGGTGGGGTAAAGAGACACTAACAGCAGAGGAGTTAAGTAATAAATTGTTATTGGAAAAGACGAATGGGGACAAACCGCCTGGCATTGGCAGCAAAAGAGGGGAACATAGAAATATTAGAGGAATGTGGGAGTGGGGTAAAAAGACACTAACAGCAGAGGAGTTAAGTAATAAATTGTTATTAGCCAAAGACAATAAGGAAAGAACCGCCTGGCATTACGCTTCGTTAGGGGTAAAGTACAGGCATTAAAGGAATTGTGGTGGGGTGGGGTAAAGAGACACTAACAGCAGAGGAGTTAAGTAATAAATTGTTATTGGCCAAAGACAATGGGACAAACCGCCTGGCACTTGGCAGCAAAAGAGGGGAACATAGAAATATTAAATGAATGTGGGAGTGGGGTAAAGAGACACTAACAGCTGAGGAGTTATGTAATAAGTTGTTATTGACAAAGACGTATGGGGACAAACCGTCCTGGCACTTGGCAGCAAAAGAGGGGAACATAGAATATTAGATGAACTGTGGAAGTGCGGTAAAGAGACACTAACAGCTGAGGAGTTAAGTAATAAATTGTTATTAGCAAAAGGCAATAAGGAAAGTACCGCGTGGCATTAGCATCATTAGGGGGTAAATTAAAGGCTTTAATGGAATTGTGGTGGTTGGCTAAAAAGACACTAACAGCAGAGGAGTTAAGTAATAAATTCTTATTAGCCAAAGACAATAAGGAAAGAACCGCCTGGCATTACGCGTCGTTAGGGGGTAAATACAGCATTAAAGGAATTGTGGTGGTGCGGTAAAGAGACACTAACAGCAGAGGAGTTAAGTAATAAATTGTTATTGGAAAAAGACAAATGGGGACAAACGCCTGGCACTTGGCAGCAAAAGAGGGGAACATAGAAATATTAGAGTGAACTGTGGGAGTGCGGTAAAGAGACACTAACAGCTGAGGAGTTAAGTAATAAGTTGTTATTGTACAAAGACGAATGGGGACAAACCGCCTGGCACTTGGCAGCAAAAGAGGGGAACATAGAAATATTACAGGAACTGTGGGAGTGCGGTAAAGAGACACTAACAGCAGAGGAGTTAAGTAATAAATTGTTATTGGAAAATGACAAATGGGGACAAACCGCCTGGCACTTGCAGCAAAAGAGGGGAACATAGAAATATTAGATGAACTGTGGGAGTGCGGTAAAGAGACACTAACAGCAGAGGAGTTAACTAATAAATTGTTATTAGCAAAAGGCAATAAGGAAAGAACCGCCTGGCATTACGCATCTTTAGGGGGTAAAGTACAGGCATTAAAGGAATTGTGGGGGTGGGGTAAAGAGACACTAACAGCAGAGGAGTTAAGTAATAAATTGTTATTGGACAAAGACGAATGGGGACAAACCGCCTGGCACTTGGCAGCAAAAGAGGGGAACATAGAAATATTAGAGAAACTGTGGGAGTGCGGTAAAGAGACACTAACAGCTGAGGAGTTAAGTAATAAATTGTTATTAGCCAAAGACAATAAGGAAAGAACCGCCTGGCATTACGCATCCAGTGGGATAACTTAGAGGTATTACAGAAACTGTGGGATTGCGGTAAAATGACACTAACAGCAGAGGAGTTAAGTAATAAATTGTTATTGGAAAAAGACGAATGGGGACAAACCGCCTGGCACTTGACAGCAAAAGAGGGGAACATAGAAATATTAGAGGAACTGTGGGAGTGCGGTAAAGAGACACTAACAGCAGAGGAGTTAAGTAATAAATTGTTATTACCCAAAGCAATAAGGAAAGAACCGCCTGGCATTACGCATCTTTAGGGGGTAAAGTACAGGCATTAAAGGAATTGTGGGGGTGGGGTAAAGAGACACTAACAGCAGAGGAGTTAAGTAATAAATTGTTATTGGACAAAGACGAATGGGGACAAACCGCCTCGCACTTGGCAGCAAAAGAGGGGAACATAGCAATATTAGAGGAACTGTGGGAGTGCGGTAAAGAGACACTAACAGCAGAGGAGTTAAGTAATAAATTGTTATTAGCCAAAGACAATAAGGAAAGAACCGCCTGGCATTACGCATCGTTAGGGGGTAAAGTACATGCATTAAAGGAAATTGTGGGGGTGGGGTAAAGAGACACTAACAGCAGAGGAGTTAAGTAATAAATTGTTATTGGACAAAGACGAATGGGGACAAACCGCCTGGCACTTGGCAGCAAAAGAGGGGAACATAGAAATATTAGAGAAACTGTGGGAGTGCGGTAAAGAGACACTAACAGCTGAGGAGTTAAGTAATAAATTGTTATTAGCCAAAGACAATAAGGAAAGAGCCGCCTGGCATTACGCATCACAGTGGGATAACTTAGAGGTATTACAGAAACTGTGGGATTGCGGTAAAATGACACTAACAAGAGAGGAGTTAAATAATAAATTGTTATTATCCAAAGACAATATTGGGAAAACCGCGTGGCACTTGGCAGCGGAGGAGGGCAACCAAGGGGCACTGCAGGAACTTTGGGAATGTGGTAATGAGACTCTAACATTAGAGGAGTTAAGTAACAAATTGTTATTTGCTAAAGACTATGATGAACGTACCGCCTGGCACTTGGCAGCAAAGAAGGGCAACCTAGAGATAATAGAGGATCTGTGGAAGTGGGCTGTAGAGAAACTAACAGCAGACGAGTTAAATAATAAACACTTCTTAGCCAAAGACAGGGAGAAAATAACCGCTTGGCACCTGGCAGCAGAGTACGACAAATTAGAAGTATTACAGAGACTGTGGGAGTGGGGTAAAGAGAAACTAACAGCAGAGGAGTTAAGTAATAAATTGTTGTTGGCCAAAGACAGTGAGGAACAAACGGCCTGGCACTTGGCAGCTAAGGCGGCCAACACAGCAGTATTAGAGAAATTATGTGATTGGGCTAAAGAAGCGAAAATAAACGTAAAACATGAGCTGTGTGTTGCCAAAAATAACGAAGGGAAAACCGTGTTAGTTCTTGTTCAAGAAAATGGATTAATAACAAAGTCAGAAAAATTGAAAGCTGTCGAACTAATTAAGAACTGTTTCTAAGATATGAAACAAAGTTAGGCGTTACGAGGTCTTTTCAATCTTTCACTATTAATATACATTTTACAAAGAAATATTCAGACGACATTCGAACAGTTGCAGTATCGGGCTGTAAGTCGTGTTGTATCTGCATATCACGCCGTCACAAACACAATTGCCGAAGCCTTAACATGGATCATTTTACTGTAGCAGTAAGAATATAAGGGACATTTCTTTTTTTTTAAGCGTTTGCGAGAGAATGTCGTCATGGTGCAGCGTTAAGCGGGAGCAGAGGAAACTACTAGAGGGTCTGGTGTGCTGTCAGCACTGTGTGGTGGTGTGCTAGATGTGTATGATGAACCGGAATACAGACTGACGTGGTTAGTGTGTGACCGCTATCACTGTGCACAGCACTGTGCAGGACAGTCCTGAACACACTGTTAACTGCACGGTCTGGTGTGCTGTCAGAACTGTCTGGTGGTGTGCTAGATGTGTGTGGTGAACCGGAATACAGATTGACGTGGTTAGTGTTTGACCGCTATCACTGTGCACAGCATTGTGCAGGACAGTCCTGAACACACAGCTGACTGTATGGTCTGTTGTGCTGTCAGCACTGTCTGGTGGTGTGCTAGATGTGTGTGGTGAACAGGAATACAGACTGATGTGGTTATTGTGTGACCGCTATCACTGTGCACAGCACTGTGCAGGATAGTCCTGAACACACTGCTAACTGCACGGTCTGTTGTGCTGTCAGCACTGCCTGGTGGTGTGTTAGATGTGTGTGTTGAACCAGAATACACACTGATGTGGTTAGTGTATGACCGCTATCACTGTGCACAGCACTGTGCACGACAATCCTGAACACACTGCTGACTGCACGGTCTGTTGTGCTGTCAGCACTGTCTGGTGGTGTGCTAGATGTGTGTGGTGAACCGGACAACAGACTGACGTGTTTAGTGTATGACCGCTATCACTGTGCACAGCACTATGCAGGACAGTCCTGAACATACTGCTAACTGATACACTGATCTGAACAGTCAGCCGATCACGGTGTGCTGTTGAACAGTGGCCAGTGTGTTCATGACAGTGTGCGCTATGAGCTTTATCAGTGCCAACATTGCACACTGTCAGTTTGCTGAGGTGGTGGCAGTGTCCAGACCTACTGTCACTTTACATGCGCTATCAGCTGTATCAGTGCCAACATTGCATACCGTCAGGTGGTGGCTGTGTCCAGACGTACTGTCACTGTCAGAGCTATCAGTCTGATTACCGTCCAGCTGTAATGCAGCACCGCTGGTGGCCTACGCCCTGACACAGCTGACAGCAGTAGCCTTCTGTAAACCGCATCATACGGTGCCAGATATTGTTCTGTTAACGTGTGAGCAGACCGGGTTTACTGAATGAACACTGGCCGAGGCAGTCACTTCGAATGGAAAGGAAAATGCTGAGTGCTATGGCACACTTGGATGCTGAGTTTTCAAACAACCGGCCTCTGAGTTTCAGTAGCGTATTGAGAATTTGCAGACGGTGTTGCCTCAGTTAACACAAATGCAAAGACGTGTGTTAGAGACGGTGGTTGCAAGCATCACTTGTCAGCCATTAGTGCGATTTTGTATACCTGATGATCTGATACATGCTTGGAACTGGTAAATTACCAGCAATAGGTGACAGCAGAAATAAAAAACAGTCTCAATGTATACGCCAGAGTGATCTTCTGAAATTTACTGACAAAATTATTGTCATGAATTTGACAAATATCCAGGTATCTCCCCTGAATTAAAGCAGCAGGTTTTACTCGTATCGAAGTGTTCCATGCCACAGCAGCACAAACAGCATGTGCTCACTGTATGCCGACACAAATGTCAGTAGGTGGTTCAGACACCGCAATGAGAATGTTGGCTGTCAATAGTCTGTAAATATTTTGTATTTTAGATGTAGCTTTTGATGCTTCTTCATACAAACAGATGTTGTACACACTTATTGCTAGTCATGATAAAGTGTGTTAAGTGTAGGTTAGGTTTGTTTGTTGATTTGGCACAGTGTGTAACGACATGCACTGTTGGTAACTGACATGTTGTTACACAAATAGTTTGTAAATATTTGTATATTAATGGATGTAAAGAATGTACTGAATTATGTTATTGTGTGTAGATAGCAATTGTGTTGTAGAGATACGAGCAATGTTATTGTGTATAGATAGCAATTGTGTTGTAGAGATACGAGCAATGTTATTGTGTATAGATAGCAAATGTGTTGTAGAGATACGGGCAATGTTATTGTGTGTAGATAGCAATTGTGTTGTAGAGATACGAGCAATGTTATTGTGTGTAGATAACAATTGTGTTGTAGATATACGAGCAAAGTTATTGTGTGTAGATAGCAATTGTGTTATACAGATACGAGCAATGTTATTGTGTGTAGATAGCCAATTGTGTTGTAGAGATACGAGCAATGTTATTGTGTGTAAATAGCAATTGTGTTGTAGAGATACGAGCAATGTTATTGTGTGTAGATAGCAATTGTGTTGTACAGATACGAGCAATGTTATTGTGTGTAGATAGCAATTGTGTTGTACAGATACGAGCAATGTTATTGTGTGTAAATAGCAATTGTGTTGTACAGATACGAGCAATGTTATTGTGTGTAGATAGCAATTGTGTTGTAGAGATACGAGCAATGTTATTGTGTGTAGATAGCAATTGTGTTTTACAGATACGAGCAATGTTATTGTGTGTAGATAGCCAATTGTGTTGTAGAGATACGAGCAATGTTATTGTGTGTAGATAGCAATTGTGTGTACAGATACGAGTAATGTCAGCACAAACAGTACACTGTGTAAAGTTTTTAGTAAGGGACAGGCTGCTGTGTATTGCAGTAACAGCAGTGAATGTTGAATTAGCAGTCTGTTACATGCACACAATCAAACAGTTACTGTAATGTGTGCTGTTAACTGTACTGTGGGTCGTGTAAAATAAGCATTATATTACTTGTGCAGAACTGTACTTAATGATAATTGTGTTAAGAAAACTCCTTCATCGATTTAATGTTCATGTGTGTGCACAATACACACTAAATTTCTTTTCCACACAAGCACTAAATAAACCCACATCAGATCACTATGTACTTCACTGAAGTGTACGTTGAGCCCATTTTGTAATATAGTTCATGTGTGTATCTATTTGCTGTTTGTGTAATACAGGGTGGATTTGTCAGTGTATCATAACAACACAGACTATTGAAGTTTTTAACATTTTAACATGTGTATAACTTTATTGTAACATTGGTGCAAACAACTGTTACATTTATTCACTTTTTATCATTTTAACCGGTGTATAACATGATTCTAACATTGGTGCAAACAACTGTTACATTTATTCACTTTTTATCATTTTAACCGGTGTATAACATGACTGTAACATTGGTGCAAACAACTGTTATATTTATTCACTTTTTATCATTTTAACCGGTGTATAACATGATTGTAACATTGGTGCAAACAACTGTTATATTTATTCACTTTTTATCATTTTAACCGGTGTATAACATGATTGTAACATTGGTGCAAACAACTGTTATATTTATTCACTTTTTATCATTTTAACCGGTGTATAACATGATTGTAACATTGGTGCAAACAACTGTTATATTTATTCACTTTTTATCATTTTAACCGGTGTATAACATGATTGTAACATTGGTGCAAACAACTGTTATATTTATTCACTTTTTATCATTTTAACCGGTGTATAACATGATTGTAACATTGGTGCAAACAAATTGGTGTATTTTCCAGTTTTTATTATTTTAACCGGTGTATATTTGTATTATTGATGTATAAAACTAGTGTAATTTAAAACACTCATGTCCCTGAAGATGAACCAGATTAAGGTTCGAAAAATGTAGGACTGTGTTTCACAAATTAATAGTGAATAATAAGTGTAATACTTGACCATGTGAATATACTTTAATTGTTTTTATAATGTTCCATATTCATATTTGCCTCATGTTATGTTTCTACATATCCCGTACATACACACCACACTTTGACATATATATATGTACAGTGTACATCACAAAGACCCACATTACCTTTTGTGAACATTGCACAGCATAGAGACTTAAGAAGGTACTTGTGTAACTATTTAGTTGTCCTGTAACTTCAGTATTGTTTCTTATATCAGTTGACTGTTTCTCTTTCCTAAATTCAGGTCTGTACTGTTAGTAATATATTGAAATATAGTATACATTATATTATCTTTGTAGCTGGTACAAAAAATTTCACTTCAATTAAAAAGTGCTTTCTTGATTTGTTGTGGGCATTTGTTGATTTAATGATAAAAAATAAAAATTAGATTAGAATGCATGGAATGAAGAATATCAAAACTGTGTAATATGGTATATATATGTGTCAGCTAACTGCACAATATCAAAACTGTGTAATATGGTGTAGATGTGTGTCAGCTAACTGCAGAATATCAAAACTGTGTAATAAGGTATAGATATGTGTCAGCTAACTGCACAATATTCATGTGGTGCGCTGGTCTGTGTAATGCACAAACACATCTCGGGGCTCCACAATTAAAATGTGCATCTTAGTACATGTGACTGGATACCGCGTGAATGGTTATAAAGTGAATTCTGTTTGTTCACTTGCTGTTTAGTGGAAATTATGAAACGTCAAAATTATACGTAAGGCTGATTATAAACATCAGAGATGAAGCACTGACATTTAAGTTTACCGAAATGCTGAGAGCAGGAAATTAACTTAATGGTAGATAAATTCGTAATATGGCCGGTATCTGCTGACTGAGCTACGCCGCAGACCAGGGTTACTCAATCTTACTGGTATATACCGCACGATGTGTCAGTGATTCTTCGGTTCATTCTGCAGTCTGTCTCACGACAGGTCCGTAGCCTCTTCCAAAGCGAGTTCTCTACAGGGTGCGATCTAGTGCTTCGTCTTCCAATTTCTAGCATCTTCTCTTTTCCTTAGGTCATTCAGTAGCTGCTTACGTCTTCTCCTCGTCTTCCCGTCATTTCTATCCTTCCCTCTAACTTTCCTTCAACCACGTGTTTCAGAAGGCAGTTTCTACGCAAGATATGACCAATCCAGTTAGCCTTTCTTCTTTTTATTGTATGTACGATATTCCTCTCCTACTTCACTCTATGTAACACTTCTTCATTTCTCACACGATCGGTCCAACCGATCTTCTCCATTCTTCTCCAGCACCACATATCAAAACTTTCCAGATACTTCTGATCTACTTTCCGAAGTGTCCACGTTTCAGCACCACACAAAGCTACGCTCCAAATGTAGCACTTTACTAGTTTCTTCCTTAAATTTAAGTCCAGTTTACTGGTGAAAACAGTCTTCTCCTTGTTGAATGCTGTTTTTGCCATGGCAATCCTGGATTTAATTTCATGTGTACATCTTGCATCATTTGTTATCATTCTACCCAAATAATTCAAATATTCCACATTCTCCAATTTTTTTTATCTATCATAATTTTCATTGTGTATGGTTGCTTTGAGATTTTCATTACTTTAGTTTTTCCCACATTCATTTCCATTCCATAGCGTCTTCCAATTTCACTCAGTCTATCAAACACACCCTGTAGCACGTTTTCTTCCCTAGCCAGTAGCACAAGGTCATCTGCATATTTCACAGTGCCAATTACTTGTCCTCCTATTTTGAAGTCTCCAAACCCTTCAAGAGCTTCCTTGGTAAGTTACTGACACACCGTAATGTTTTATTCATGACTGAGTCTTTGTATTTCGGAAAAACGTGCCATCAGAGGTTTTATTTCCGTGGATCGTTTTGTTGTGGGTGGATCACGCACATATATTGTCAATACACCAATCAATATTAATGATTTATTATAACAAATGAAAGGAATTGAAATGCGTGCTTACAGTCTTTGCGGATTGCAACATAAAATAAGAAATATGCTAACCAAAACAGGCGACTGGATCCAGAGAAGCTTTACCATCTCAAGACTTGGTAATGCTGTCTTTACAAACCCCTCCAGACGTAGCAACACCAAGGACTGCTGCCATTCCTTGTCGAAAAAGAATTGTGATGTAAGGGCCGAGATCGGAATTAGTTGCTCTAGCTCAGAGACAGGATGCAGAGTTTCAAGTAACTACCGACTGCTAAGCAGGTAAACTCTGGTCGTATCACAAAAGTGGTAAGGTAGTGGAGGAAAGGAGCTAAAGGGACAGTCCACTTATGATTATACGGGGTGTAAGGTATAGTTTGTCGAATCTCCGTGGAGTGCCGAGCCTTTCACCGGCACAGTACTCGCTGTATAAGTTGAAGAGAATCGGCGACAAACAGCAACCAGCAACATGGACAGCAGTTCAAATACCGGACAGGCGTCCTGGAAGTCGAGTTTATGTAATTAACAAAGGTGTAATTTTGCTTTATTTGAATACATCTCTGTGTTGAAGTGTGGCTGTCGTCTCTTCGACGACGGCGTAAGCATGGTGCCTGCAGGGTGGGGGTGGGGGGGTCTTGCGTTGAATGGTGTGGGCCCCCCGAGTGGCAGAGTCCAAGAGCGGCAAAATGAACATTTTAAATAAAAATGGTGTTCAGCGCTCAAAAATTGTAAATTATCGAGACAAAGGAAATTCAATAAACAGCTGTGATTCTTAAAAGTTTCACTTAGAGATGTGGCCTTTGTGATCACTTGGCCCGGACGCCATAAAACATATTTACGCCACTGGCCTACGTGACGTCGACAAGGTAAACAGAGGACGCATGTGTTTTTTGTCGGCAAAATTACGATATTGCACTGACGTTAACATTATGCCGAGGAAACTGTTCGTGTAATATTGGTGAGTGCAAGTAATCTGATTGGTAAATTTAACGTAATACATATTGCGCGACTTAATCCAACAAATTGCACCATCAATAATAAATAGTCATTTCGCACTTATGTGCCTTCTACATGTTTCGACTTCTACAGGTCATCATCAGGGAGGTATATACAAAGGCATACAAGTACAGCAAATTTTGTCACCGATGTGCATATATAGAGTTAAAATATAATATTGTCAAGTTAAACTTACCAAAAAATTTCAAAATAAAATTCAGTTAAATTTTTTTACAATTTTTAATTGTATACTTTATCTTCCACTGTCAACAAACGTGTGTCAATTTTTGTTATCTTCATTCAAAGCAATATCGCTGTGTTGTCTGGTTGGTGTTTATGGCAATGCAGATCGCTGAGTACTGACATACTACTGACATAGGTTTTGTCGGCAATGAGAGGTAAAATGTTGTTTAGAATTTTAAAAAATGTCTCTTGATTGATTTATATTTCAAACACTTCTAGTAATTTTAATGATAATGATCTACTTTAACTGTACACACGCACATTTTTGACAGAATTTGCTGTACTTGTATGCCTTTATATATACCACCCAGATGATGACCTTGTAGAGGTCGAAACATGTAGGAGGAACATAAGTGACAAATGATTATTTATTACTGATAGTGCAGTTTGTTGGATCAAGTGGTGTACAATTTGATTGGTCTTTCTGGCGCGAATTCAGGGCTCCTAAACCGAAAGGCCGCGTAATGCCCCAGAAGAGCGCAGATCTCAACGCGCCAGCAAGCTGTCCGCTCAACATAGGCAACACCACCAACACAGCGATCTGCGTCATGTAGCGTCGTACTGCGTATTTGGGGTTATGTGAGATGCTCTTAGTTGTTCTGCAAGGAAGGACGATTGCTTTATTTACGACACTAATAACAACCTATCACGTGAAGTTTGGTGACATGAAACTCCTCAATTTTGTTAAAATTTCCACACTTTTGTGTTTGTGACATTTCAACTGCTTGTTGTTCAAAACGTTTGCCCTTTCTACTTAATTCACAAAGACATGCCGCAACTAAACATACATAAAGCTTTCTGTACAATTTCGTACACTCTGTAAAGTTGTCTAACAAAGTGTCAACACAGTGCCAACAAATCAAATGACAGTGCAACATGCCACTTTCACA